>JAOYSI010026708.1:0-32581 GCA_025775065.1 Hiodon alosoides
AGGCCTCATTAAGCTGTAGACTAGCAGCCTGACCATGAGAGCTGTGGGAGTCTCAAGATAAGGTGTTCCCTCAGAACTGTTAAAGATTTCTCGACCCCCATCTGTCTGGCGGTACAGGCCCCATTCGGGGAAAAGGTTGAACTGGCCTCGCTCCTCCGAGAGAGGGGGCTGTGGGAGGTCAATGCAAGGAAGGTTCTGTACTTTTCCATTGTATTATTGTATTATGATGTGTTCTGTATGTGTATAAAGAATGGCGTGAGCCCCATGATGGGCGCTCTCTCTTGTTCTCACTCATGAGGTGAAGAGACCCTGTTGTGCCGGCCGACATTAAAACCTGATTCTGTACGAAACATTGTGTGAAACTGTCTTTGGTAGACTTCATCTCAAGATTGTGTCGAACTGCACTAGGAGATTCGCCTTAGAATTTCCGCGACAGCGGCAATGGCGCAGAGGCTGAAGGACTCCTTTATGAGGTGGCTGCAACTGGAGGAGCAGGGAGTCGATCAGGTGCTGGAGCAGGTGGTGCTGGAACTACTTTTTAAAATAGATTACCACCTTACACGTTGGCTCCAGTGCCACCAGCCGTCCTCCCTCCCTGAAGCCGTTCAGGATGGCAAAGAACCACCTTTCCATCATGGCCAGAGGCAAGAGGAGGCCACCCCCAGCTGTCAGCCACCCGTGGGACACGGTGCCAGCCCCGTCTGGGGGACTTCTACCCTGCCAGGACGTGGCGGAGCGAACTGCTGCAGCAGAGCCACCTGTTGCACGGAGACCGCGGCCAGGACGCCGGGGGACGGGTGCTGGAAGTGTGGGCAGCCGGACCACTTCAAGCGGGAGTGCCCCTTCATGGAGGTCAACCTCTCTGGCCTGGTACCCTCTTCTTGTCTCTCTTTCCCTGAGAGACAAGTATATTGTACCGGTGAGTGTACAGGGGGATAGGGTCCGGGCACTTCTGGACTCAGGGTGTTATCGCCCTCTAGTGCATCAGCATCTGGTTCTGCCCGAGGCATTGGTTAAGGGAAAGGAGGTGGGGATCCGGTGTGTGCATTATTATACGATGGCACATGTGTCTTTTGTTTTGAGGGGCCAAAAGCATAGCCTGGGGGCCGTGGTTAGTCACCGCACCAACTAACCGCTGGTTTTAGGTCATGATTGGGTACGCTTTGGTGCACTTTTGCGGAAGGTCTATGCGAGTAGGGCCCGGGGAAAGCAGATACAGAAGGTGAGAGCGCAGGTGGTTGCCATCGAGGATGCGAGAATTTACTAGGTTCTGCCTTTGGGGGGGCGGGATGGGTTCGGACCACCTTCATGGCCATTTGTTGTTTCTCTTGGTATGCTGACATATATATATATATATGTAGCTGTGACCACTCACAACGTTTCACTTTTTCACAAAGTGGACCTTTAGTCTGGACTCCAGCCATCTGGGCCCCACCCCTCTCCTCCGGATTTTGCAATGTTTTGGAACTCTTCTACTAGAGGGCATCACACACTATGGACATTAGATTCTTTAATTCAGCTCCTAGTTCCGACAGCGGAGCATGGGCTCCCCCATTAAGCCGGGTTCCTCTCAAGGTTTCTTCCTGCCAGCCTAGGGAGATTTTCCTTGCCACTGTTATGCTTTTGGGGGGGGGGTCAGGCCTGGGACATATTGTATTTTACTGTATGTAAAGCATCTTTGTGACATTGAAACATGTGAAAAGCGATTTATAAATTATAAATTGATTGATTGATTGAGAGGCTCCTTCCTCACGGGGTGGGGTTGATGCCAGTTGGTTGGGGAAGGGACCTGACAAACCTCCCATCTTTCACCAGGGTGGCCCTGGAACAGGATCAGGATGAGACCCTGCGGCAGGCTTTGGTGCAAGTTGCTGAGGGTGGTTTTGGTTCCTAAACTGGATGGGTCGGTGAGATTCTGTGTTGACTACAGGAAGGTCAATGCTGTGTCGAAGTTTGATGCTTATCCCATGCCTTGGGTGGGTGAGCTGTTGGATCGGCTGGTCATTACTCGCTTTTACATGACATTGGATTTGACCAAGGGCTATTGGCAGATTGGGGGTCTCCCAGTTTAGCTGGGTACTATTGCTGGTTTATTCCCAACTTTGCCAATCTGGCCAACCTTTTGAAGAACCTCACCAAAAAAAGGGGGGTCCAGTGGGTGGAGCAGTGCCAGACAGCGTTTAGGGTGCATGTGCAGAAAACCCAGGGGAAAGGGTGTGTGATGTTACTGCCATCAGGCCCAGAAGTCGCTGAAATATCACCACACTGCTGGGTCCTGCCAAGTACCATGTGCAGCAGCCAAAAGAAAGATGACCAAGCAGGATGTGAAGGAAAAAAAGGTTGTTAGAACATGGGTCGGATGACCAACAAAACATGGGGCAGACATTGAGGACATCAAGCTCGTGTAGGCCGCTTCATATTACAGACATGAAAACTAATTTCGAGCCTAGACAACAATGAAGTCACCGAGTTCCAGAAACATCGTCAAAAAATGTCAAATGAACAGTGCTGAAATATAGGAGATGGATAAAACGGCGGCAAAGCCTGCAGAGATAGCTTCGGGATGTAAGAACCACCGGAGCTCAATTCTATGTTGTCTTACTGGAATTGTAAGCTTAAATCAGACACACCATTTAACAGTGACATCAATGCTCAAAATGTAGGCATTTTTATACATGAATAAACCCATTAATGATGGTTAATATTTTGTATTTGAAATGTAATCCAAACCATGTGGATAATTTGAGAATGCAAAAATAAAATTATATGAAAGAAAACATATGGACAATTCGCAGAATTTTATTTTGACATTAAAACCAATACAGTAAAAAGACAGAACATATTTACAAGACACAAAACACCACCAATAAGAGTGATCGAGAAAGTCAGAATATTTACAGAATATTCCATTACCGAATGACAGCGTTTAGTACAATTTTCTGAGCTTTTGAACACGTAAGCCTTTTAACACATAACCTAACCTGCACCACAATTATGCAGGGCATATTTGTACACTTTCAAAATATTTTCAAAAATTGAAAACTTTCATAGCTTAATAAGAATACAGTACAACATTTTCTAAAGGTAAAATACTCAACAGCTTTTCAGTGGAAAATAAAGTAAAAAAGTCAGTAAAAATTGAATGGCGTAATATATAATAAAACTATAAAGAGCTACAAAACCAAGTTCTGCTTAGGTTTATGAAGCACTCTTTAGAAGCTTTTTCATAGGGAAAAAATGCGAACACTAAGGAATTTTCATGCGTGCTACTAGTGTCAAATGACACAAAAATGGTACACAGCAAAAGATATGGATGTTGGCCAATGAAACCATTAATATTTTAACCAATTTAGTAAGAGTGACGGCGATGGTGTCTGTGGGAACGTTTCAGAAGCCAAAGTCATCATCGGAGTCAGAGTCAATGTTGTATTTGACTGGTTTCTTGCTGCGACTCGTTTTGCTCCTGGCTGTCACTACAGCCGTCGCCGTCTCCCCTTCACTGTCAGAGATCTGGAAGCTCTCATCGTCACCACACATTTTGGATTTCTTTGAGAAGGGAGAACAGCATGACGTTAAATAGACCAGCACGGAAACAACCAAGAAATATTATCAATTTATTAACTGGAGGTGGTGTGCATGATAAATCCTGATCTTATCACTTGAATTACCAAGGCAACGAAAACTTTGTAATCAGTAGTTTTGAGTTAACAGAGAAAGGTTTACCGAAGAATGAACTGCAAGTTAAACGTAACTATATTATCAGGAAAAGAAATCAAATCAGGAAAATTTTTGAAATCAATAGAAATGTAAATCTTAGGCACATTTCTTTCAATATAGTCAATAATCCTTTTCAACCGAAAGAAAGCATTGCTGTTCTACATTTACGTACAAATTTAAAATTTTTCCCTCAAAAACATAAAATAAATGGAGCTCTTATAAACAGGAAAAAATTGCAAATGAATGCATATATAAAGAGACAACTTTTTACTAGTTTCCTTTATGCGGGATCCATTTGACTAGCATGCAGAGGGCTGTACAGCACGACTTGGTTAGTTAAATGTGGGTTTGAATATGAATGCATAAAGAGGTCCAGCCCTGTAACACTGAAAGGTGACCGTCTTTTCACACTAACCTTGCCAGTGCTCTTCTTGCCCTTGATACGGGACATGAGGTTGTTAGAGCTGCTATCTGAATCCTCACTGTCACCTGCTGGCTTCCTCTTGCGGCTGGCCTTGGGCTTTGAGGCCAGCAGGTCTGAGCCCTCCGAGTCACTGGAGAACACCACGGTGGCCTTTTTAGGGACGGCTTTCGAGGAAAGGGCCGCAAGGATCGAAGGCTGTTTTACATCTGAGGAGACAAATTGAAGAGAAAACTGTAGTGAGATTGTGTTTCCCTTTCACCTAACAAATATGGCAATTCTCATTAAGGGTTTCTCTGTAGTCTGCATTCATGTGGTCATAAGAGGCAGATGGCCTAAATGCTAGAAATGATTTAGACAAGGGATGAATGTAAAGCCAACCAGATTTGATTTTGTGAAACATAGAAAGCAGCACTCAATAAGTTTGAATTTGCATAACTACATTCCATGTGATTCAGATTTGCAATTCACTGATAAGCAAAGAAGGATAGACGCCATATAACCTAAAGTGCTGGTACTGCTGAGGGCACTACCAAAATGTGGAAGGCAAGGTGAATTATTACCGTGAGAATAGATCTACTTCGTAAGCATTCCTAATAGCCATGGTTGAATGACATGTCGTTCTCAAAAACTGATTCTATATCTAAGAGTGTGAACCTGCTAGAATTAAGGCTGATTGATTTATTCACCATAATCATCTCTTCCATTAACTGATCTTTTTTTCATTTTATTGCCATTTAGAATGTGGAAAAACGACATCTCCATTGACGGCTTCCATCAACAAAAAAAAAAAAAAGTGACATTCTACAGTCGATGCAGATTTTCAGTGTAATCCCATTGAGTTTTTACAGTCCATTAAAAACCTGCAACATTCTTCTTCGCTAATTTTCCACAATCTCTTCTGTATGCATCAGCACACTACCCTAATGCAGGAAACTAAGTTAGGTACTGTAAGCCATGAACCATCGAGTGGATAGATGGACTTAATCGTTTTCTCTTCTGACTATTCTAACAATTTAATAAGCCAATGTCTCGCTGTAGTCCCACAAACCTAAGACACACAGAACATAATAGGCAGCTGGTGCGTTTCATACATGGTCTTTCTAAGTAGCCGACAACTTCTGCAGCCCTCAATGCCTGCCTGTTCTTCTATGTCGTTTACATTGGGCTGATTTTCATTGCAGCAGAAAACACCAATCTGTCCATCCATTCTACGTTGTGTCGTTAAACTGTTTGTCTATGTAAGCCTGTTTTTATTAAATCTAAAATACTGGATCATTAGCTCACTTAATTTAATGGAGGGCATATCAAACAATTATGCATGATGCTGACAGTTTTTTGAAAAAAAAGGGACTTGTCGCAAAGACTCCAGCTTCAAAAGATTTATTTTTTATTAATTAGGTTATTTTCCCTAACACACCCACTCATTTGCTAACCTGGACTGAAAGGTACCTAACTTTTGTTCTGGTAAGATGTATGTTACTTCTGATTTTGATATGTTCTAAAGGCCCTGAGGCTTCTAACCAGCCGTTAGAAAGTTTATACATGGGGCATGGATGGGAAGAAGGAGGGATTACCAGAGAGAGTTTTCTTTTTAGCCACCGCCTGTTTTTTGGCAGCAGTCACTTTGACCGTAGGCTTGGCTTGAGGTTTTTCAGTTAAGATCGTTGTCATCTCTGCACTGGAAGCAGCTGGAGGGGGCACAGAGGAAAAGCATTGAAGAAAAAAAAAGTAGAGTACTAGCTTAGTGTAGTACAGTGGTAATATATACTCACAGTTTGTGGTTTTGGTTACTTCAGTGCCGGCCTTCTTTGGGTCGCCCTTTCCTTTTTTCCTATAACAACAAGTGTTTTGTATTTTCCACAGAACGATTTTTAGATGTTCTATTATTCTGTTACTCATATTTAAAAATGGATACTTTGTTAGAAAAGAAGCCTTTTAACCAACTTCACTTATAGAAACATTCTCTAGTTATCAAACTACTAATCATAAAATAATTATCAAACGCTGTAAGAATTGAATGAAAAACAGGTGCTACTCACTAGCAGTTTCTGTAGTAACAGAGTTCAGATTCGTACCATAATTAACCCCCCCCATGTCAAGCCTGTTTTTCTAAAAAGTAGGACAAGAACTAACTTGAAGACATTTTTTCACTTCTGGTAATATCACATTAGCAGATGGCTTTGATGCAAATTTCACATACGTAATTGCCGTAAGATTGAGCGCACCTGAATATAAGCCACTAACTTTAAAAAGAAAAAAATAGTCTATAAGCCGCAGGTGTCCACGTTGTAACATGAGATATTTACACAGAAAGACTCTTAATTAACTAAGTAACGTAAACGTTTTTTTCCGAAGAGCCTGTAAACACGGCTGGCTAAAAAAAATAAAAATAGTTTTACAGCAGCTCCATTTCCTTCTTCGACAGCCAGCTCGATCGCCTTTAACTTGAAAGCGGCATCATATGCATTTCATCGTGTGTTTTCCATGATGAGGGTGTGTGCATGAAGCGCAAAACGACTGATCTGAAGAATTTAGTGTGAGTGCGTTTGATTTAATTCGAACAGTTTCATTGGTCCACTGTGACCTGTTCGGTAATTTCATTCCGATCTGATGTGACGAGGTGAAATGTTTTGGCGGAATGAAGCTTGTTAGCCCGTAAAAATCCATAAATTAGCCACATCATTGTTTAAGCCGCAGTGTTCAAAGAGTGTGAAAAAAGTCTGGAAATTACGGTAAATAAAATTGAATCAATCGCACCCAATTGAATCAATTCATACGATTTAATAGCACGACAACGACTAGGATATTAAAGCTGAAACATTAGAATTTACAGAACAATTAGTGTTGCTGAGAAAGGCTTTTGGTAATGTCATTTCTACGGTTGTTGCTTTTTACATTTATTTGAATTCGTTGGTTGGCAGGCCACACAAACGCGTCGGACTCACGTGGGCAGAGGAGCTCTGGCAGGCGGGGAGCACGGCACAATTTCAGATGCATCGTTGCTGCTGCCATCACTGGAAACAACTCTCTTCCCCCTTTTAGTCTTTCCAAAGTCCTCAGTCTCATCCTCGCTGCTCGACAGGCTGTACTTCACATTTGCGCCTTGAGAAAGAGTGGAGAAAACTAATTTATTGTTGTGTTAAGGAAGAGCTAATGAGAGATTTAATTAAACATCCTCTGGTTTATCCAGGATGATTTTCAGGACATAATCAGTTATCTAATGTTAGACTACTGATTTAATAGGATGTTCCCGTTTCAAAACATTCGAAACAAATTTCGATAATTAGGGCTGTCATAATTAACACGTGATTAATTTCAAATGCTTAACGCCGTTAATGTTTTTGTCACCTTAGAACCATCTATAGTTAAAACACAACTCCACGCGCCTGTTTGTCAATCGACTGATATAGCTTTGCTGATTAAATAAGTTTGACTGATGGAGAAAGCTGCTAAAGGGCTTTTACATGGCCAGTTTATTATAAATCATTTACAGATGGGTCTTTGGATAAAAGCAAAGTTATTTGCAGCTATTTAAGGGTGAATTTGAGTATCACTGAAGTACACCGAGTCTGAAGTATCATTTATAAGCAAAACAGAGTTGACGCCGGCAGCAGTAGTGAGAGGGCTAGAAATGCAGGACAGCAGCAGCCTACTCTTTTAGTTGAATTGCTTCAACACTGTGTTTGTGTGAGAGATGATGTTGCCAAAAGTTTGCATACCCCAGTGTGTGTAAATATACACATGTTGGGATTTAAACTGTAGACAAGCACACTCAGGAAGTAGACCTACTTCATCACTCAGGAAGTAGACCTATTAACATTGGAGGCATGATAAGCTGTAAATTAGTGAACTTTCGTTAAAAAATAAATGCTTTAAAACTTTGATAGTTTATTTTGTGTATCTTACAATAAAACACAGTATGCCTATAACATACCACACTGCTTTTTATTTTTTAATGGAAAATTGTTTTAGGGCCAAATTTGAGCACACTCAAAAAATTGCGATTAACTACAGAAATCATGCAATTTATTATTTTAATCGTTTGACAGCCCTATTGATAATAAAAGCAGCTTAAGAGAACATCTTGGCACATTTTTTTTTACACAGCTCTAACCCTAATGTTTTAGGAGATTAATTATTTTCTAGGTAACCGATGGTATGTATAAAAGCCTATTGTTTGCTAGTTAACATTGGCTGTAGCAACCCACCCAACCACGATTAATGTTAAACGTAAATATTTCAGCCCTAAAATAAAAAAGTCAATTAACAATTTGCATAGAAGTAGCCAACTGATAAATTAAATATGCATGCTAGCCATCATACCAAACGCTTAAAGTCCTCAGATATTTAGTGGAATAAAAAAAAAATCTTGCATGGATTAGTATGGGTGTGTTTGTTTCTGTCTATGTGTGTGAGATGCCCTGGTTGCGTAACTAAGAAAGCAATTGGCTGTATTGTGTAAATTGATTTTCTGTGGGCCGTGACTAAAAGCCACAAACCATCTGATGGATGGCTATGGATGGATGAAATGTAAGTTAAGACGCAGGTTTCTCTTCTAACAATTTAATAAGCCGACTTCTCGCTGTAGTTACACAACTGAGCCAACACCACACAGAAAATAATAGCCAGCAGGTGTGTTTGACACACGGTTCTTTTGGAAAAGTAATCCTTGTTTTGTTTTTTTCACCTGTAGCCCTCAAAACTTTCATGTCTGCCTCAATTAATTTAAGATTCACAAAGTACTTAGTTGGTGACCTGGTGGAGAACAAATGTAACCGGCGTACCAAACAGACTGAATCAGGGCACACTTTGGAGGGTTTTAAACGTATAATAATCTGAGTTAAATATAGGCATGAACAGGTTGTGATGTATAAAGCAAAAGCGAGGTGCATGTCTCACTTTTTGTCTTGCGTTCCACCCTTTCCCTCGGGGCTACCTCTAGGGAAAAATCTGCTTTGGAATCAGACTCCTCATCAGACCAGGGGTTCCTCTTCTTGGCCAATGGTTTAAACTGCAGGGTGGTCTGTTGGCCAGTCTTGGGCACTATGAGGGAATAGATGGTTTCAGAATCACTAGCTGAGCCTTTGCGCAGCACTCTATTCAGACAATCAAACTCTGCAGAATATTGTACAAAATGTGCAATTACCAAATTTAAAATTGCGCAAAAAGTGTTCCGTAGCGTGGGTCATAAACCCTGTATACTCAAACCAGTATACTGATCAGCCTTGGTCACCCATTTAAATGTGCTACTCCCACTAATCTAAATGCACTTTATCTAAAAAAAAAAATGTAACAATATGAAATCTTTACACAGACAACAACTTGAGAGGAGCACTGCTGTTGAATTCTTCTGCAGTGTGCTTTAATATTACCTTTCTTAGTTTTCTTAGCTAGTCTGGCTGCTAACCCAACATCTTGGGCATCACCACCTCCATTCTCACCATCCTCCTCAAACTCCATCATCAATCCTTGATTTTCGGTCTTTACGGCAAAAAGATCAGGCAGGTATTTGTCGTTAGTGAGACACAACCACAAAACCCAAAGCTCTTCTAAACCACAGCAACATCAGTGATGCCCAAATCCACTGCACAATGGGGGAGCATTGACGGCTAGAAAGTGATATGCATACATGGGCCATCATAATGCCTCTCCAATGTGTAATGGATTTGGGTTCCAGCACTTTTCCAAAGATACTGACCTTGATTTTCTTCCCCTTTTTGCCCTCACCCTTCTTGACATCTGCTTTCTTGTTTGCCTCGGCCTTCATGGAGCTGGTGATGCGTGGGATGACGCGACGGCCCTGTGGGGTGGGCATGGTCTCCTCTTTCACTTTGACAATCTTGACTCGCCCCGTCTTGCCCTTCACTTGCTTGACAGGCGCCACTGGGTTCTCCTTCTCCTTCTCCTCCACACGCTGGAGGGGTAGGTGGTAGGAGAGAGATAAACATACGCTTGGGGAGCGGGCAGAAATAACCAGTGGGGTCAGATGGCACCACTAACCCCCTTAGCATACCTCCAGCTCCTCAGTGAATGCTGCCAGGTCCTCCTTCCACAAGTCAGTGGGATTCTTCTTCTTCAGCGTGCTCAGCTCTGTCATCTACGCAGGGAATTTACTTTCAAGGGTTTGTAACACAGGAGCGGGTAAAGCAAGCAAACCCTGCATTATCCATAACATCATTTACATTTTGAGCCAAGATTTAAATCGTTTGATCACACTCTGAACATCCAAGAATACAAAACCAGCAGGGAGAGAAACCAGAACCACAGCGGAGAAGAGAAATATGGGAAAGACGCATTAGGTCAGACCTTGGCATCCCGCTGCTTGCAAAGCTCCTCCTTCTTCTCTTTGCTCAGGAACCACATGGGCATGCTCAACAGGTAGTTGTAATCCGGGCCAGAAGTGTCCTCCTTCTCTTCCTCATCATTCACCAACTCCTCCATGTCTGATGTCTGAGCATTAAGAAAAGGAGAGCCATTCCATTCTCATCCTCTCTCAAGGACTTCACTACGTTGTCCATCCACTTCTTTTTCAGGAAGGTTGCTGGACTTTGAGGTCCATCCATCCATTTTCAAAACCGCATATCCTGGTCAGGGTTGCGGGGGACGCTGGACAGTGAAGTATCAGGTGGAAATAGAATTATGAATAATAGAATTAGAGTGAGGGTACAGCCAACCTTCTCTTGGGCCTGTTTCCAGGCCTTGACGGGGTCAGAGTCATAGCCCATCTCCTGCAGCATGCGGATAAGCTCCTTCTTGGGCTTGTTTTCTGTGGAAGGGAAGGAACAACAAATGTATTAGAACTATGAGACATGGTTCAAAAACAATAGCTTCTCAGTAATTAACCCAAGAAAAACTTTTTCTTAATAAAACCGCCTCGTTCCAACTAGCAGATGACTTTAGATGAGTGACAGCTTTAAAGCCACAGGCTTTATTTAGGCCAGCATTTACCAGGTAGGCCCCATGAAATCGGCAAGAAGATGAAACTTACCAATAACCAGTACCCCCTGAATCTTTTCCAGAATGAAGCGGGCCTGGTTGCTGAGCTTGGTGCTTTCAGCGCCCAGCATGCCGACCAGCCAGTCCTTGCGCAGGACATAATACTTCATCCGGAGCTCAAAGAAGTCCTTAAGGATGTCCTGCACAGTCTCATACTTCTTCAGGCTCCCCACGTGGTCAAACAGCACCTGGGGATGCATAGAGTGTCCACTGACGTATTATTGAAAACCGCATCCAAGAACGAGATGACAACAAATGTGGGCGCTGAAGAGAGGAAACAAAGGGACACAAATGAACAAAAAAAAAAAAAAAAAAAAGCTTTTACCATTGAGTTACAGGTGAGGGGGTTCTGCAGCTTGAACACTTTGTGGAGGCCAGCAGCCTCTGCCTCCCTCAGCCTCTCTTCAGTCATCTTGACTACAAAGCGCACAGTCGTGTCTGTGTGATACTCCCTGTAATCCGTAATGAGCGCCGGAACCTTCTCTGTGCCGTTGAGCATCACTTCCAGCACGTTCTCTTTGTACGTCTGAGCAGGGCCAACATACAACAATTGAGTCAGGGAGGACAGATGGAGAATAACACAAAGACATTTCTGCCTTTCCTTGATTTAGGAAGTTGGGCTACAATTCAGGGTTTATTTTTTAATTTTTTTAAGTCAAAATGTCAAAATCTGATTTTGCCATTCATTAAGATAATTAATACAGCTATATATTAATTTTTCCAGAAACTAAACCACAAAAAAAGTTACATTAGATGACACGCATATACTTTCAGACATCTGATTATCTAATACATACATGCATACAGACATAAAAAATACAAATTTTCATTTGGACAGTTTATGCTTTATTTATTTATTTCCTATATAAAATTTTGCAATGACTACACTAACACATAACCATATACCAAAATTATTTTTCGAAATCATTTACTTTTTCACCAGTACTAAGCCTTAAAAGCTTTAGTATAGAGCATATTCAGGCAACTATTTGTGATGTCAATGACTAGAAGAATTGTCAGGAAAATGTTAAGCCAAAACCATGCATTTATGGAACAGTGGGAAACAAATATTTTATACTGAATGCCGATTATTTAAAAATTGTAAAATTGAATTTGCTTGAAATTCCAATTAGATCACTAACCCCATTAGATTAAATGTACCTCAAAGTGACCGTGTGACTGGCAGCGGATTTAGATATCACTGACCTGGGTCCAAGTCTTGACTGGCAGCTCAGAGATCTCAATGGTGGTTGAGTCAATGATGGCCACCTCACCGCTGTTCATGTAATGGTTGGTCATCAACTCCTCAATGGTGCCTTTGAAGTTCTTGTAGCTTGGGAGCTGAAGGAATTAAAGCATCACTTTGATGGCAGGATACACCAATTATAACAAACCAATTCTAATCCCTTTGAATATTAACATGAACTCATGACTATGCAGGGGGTTGAATGACAAGATAGGACTATAGTGGGAGGAACACAGTCGATTACTAATACCACGGAACTGTTGTAATAAATTAGAAAATCCAAGAATTTAAATTTAGCAGAGAACAATACTCCCTTGTAATACGAATAATGGCGAGCATCTGAATCTTTTGTTTAGGTCACAATACAAAAGCATATATACAGAATTATTAGTTAAATTATGAACCCTAACCGTGTGACACCACCAAATCGGAAACGTTCTGCAAGTCAGGTTTTAAAAGGGGCCCACCATGCTCCCAGCGTTACACATTTTAAGGATTGCTACCCTTTGACGTGCCATCAAACATGGCACTCACTGAAGAAAGGGGTTCCTATAAAAGGCCAGCAATAGCAAATTTCTAAAGATGTTCATGCAGAGCTCTTGGCTTACCCCACCCCAATGGCACAACTTTCATCAAAACAGAACTGCTAACCCTCTTACCATTGGCAGGGGCTCCTCGCCGCTCAGCATACGGTGGATATTGTTGACAACCTCACGCACGTCATAGTTGGGGATGCGGCTGGCCCAGCCGGTGCCAATGCCGTCGGCACCGTTGACAAGCACCGTGGGCAAGATGGGAATGTACCACTCGGGCTCCACGCGCAGGTTGTCATCGTAGTTGTGCTTGAGCAGGTTGTCGTCCACCGCAGGGAAGAGCAGGCGGGCAAGCGGGCTGCAGTGTAGGGAGAGGCATTGCTCCTCAACTACCAGTGCGGCCAACTGGGTTATGACAACCAGGATACTCTCACCACATGCTGCCCATTACACTTTATTGCCACAATTATCATGTTTAAAAACTAATACTTAAAAAAAAAAAAAAAAAGATAAGAAAGAGTTGCTAAGGCCCACTAAGCCAGAGAAACAAATGCAGATACTTGGGATAGTTCACACATGGTTGTCAGATGCCCTCAGACTAACTTTTCCTAGTTTATGTTATCTTTATATAATAAGCATTACCACCCTCTCTGGGACATGGACCCACACAATATAAAATGCAAAGCACATTTCACGACTGAGGGCTGGCAGTGACCTGAGCATAGTGAAGATGTATCGAGGGCTGGCAGAGTCCTTGCCGCCATGAAGCCGGGTGCCGAACTGTCCCTGAGGCTGCAGGAAATTCAGGTTATTGCTGCCGACAAAGTTCTGTGCCAGGCCAACGATGGTCATCATCAAGGACATCTGCCAAAGAAAAGAGAAATGAAACTGAAAACCTATTCATCAGATAACTTTACCATGAATTATTGGATTCTATAAATCTGATGGAAAGGTTTTGGTACAGAGGAAGAAAAAGGAAGGGAGCAGGGCCTTTCAGAAGAGTACCAGAAAAGCGAGTGAGCCCCGTCTTTTCGGCTGTGCACTCACCTCTCCGTGGTGATAGGCAGACATCTCCGCCACAGAACCAGCTAGCTGGGCTACCTTCACTTCCCGCTTATCGTTCCTCTTGAAGCAGCAAAACATAACCTTCCTTTGGCCTGGCTTCAGGCCTGGCAGACACCATCAATGGAGATATTGTTACCCAACACAATCAGAATTATTTATTCAATGAATGTCAGTATTCAAACAAAACATAAAAATAAGAATTTATTCAAAGTATTTGCATTTATCTGCTTGAAAGCACTAGAGTTCTGTACATCAAAATTACATCCACACAACATGCATTAAAAACTAAAAATGGTACACCAAAGAATAAAAATACAGATTAAGAAGAATTCTCAGTAAACATTAAAACAAAAAAAGGAACCTTGTTTTCACTGTAATTGTACAAATGTGTAAACGAGTCTACCCACAAACTCACCATCTACAAGACAGGGGATAGATCTCTCATTGTCTGAGTTGGAGTACAGCACCAGCTCTTTGTTCACAAAATCATTGTACGAGAGGGACTGGGTGGCTTGACCGTACAGGTACTCCTGATGAGTATGAGTAGAGATGAGTGGGGAGGAGAGATCAGATGACCCCCACAGGACATTGCAATTGACCGCATAAGAAGCCATTGGACACACAAGTCACTCACCTCAGGCAGGTTGTGTTCCCTGCGCTGGCGCCTGTTGATCATGAAATTTGTCAGCCACTCTTTGCGCTCCTCAATTTTCTTTTTACTAAAGGCCTGGTGAGAGAACAGGAAGAGGAATGAGCTGAGACAAAAAGGTAAATCAAAGCCAACTGGATTTAGTTGGCCTTCAAGCATATTACGCAGGCAACTATTGCTAAATATGGGACCCAAATTCAAAAACCCACAGCCATATTTTTATTTCAACCTATAGGTTAATCCTAACCTCAAAATATATAATGGCTTTGCACCACAGAGAGCCATGGATACTTCAAAGGTCGATAGTGATTTGAAGTGATGTAACATCAAAACACAAAATGTAAGTACTTTTTCAATGACTCTTAACAGGGGATGACTTAAGGTATTCTAACACCTACATTTCCCAATGTGAAATTCAAGCACTTCAAAGGACTTAAACCCTGTCAATCAGTAGCAAATTTATTACTTGTATAGCAGCTCTGATTCGCGACACCATCCTTTACCTTCAAGGATTTCTCAAACCTTTTCTTTATTACAGAAATTATCCAAGTTCAGTAGAAATGCAAAATGTTAATCCACTTTGTAGTGCATCTCTAAATTTAGCTGCCTTTTCAGTTAACTCCTGAATGAGCTCCCACAGAAGCACGCTGCCTATGGGGGTTGCAAGCGTCTGACCTGCGCTGGAAAACAGTCGCAATGTGGATTCCATTTAAAAAAGACAAACCCTGGGCCCTTACCAGGGTGATTGCCTCGTCGTCAGCAGGACCAGCATATTTGAAGGGGATGCGATGGCGCTGCATGTCGGTGAAGTATTCCTTCGCCTCCTTCGAAGTGCTGGTACCCAGACCTGAAAGGGTTGTCAACACAGAAATGGAATGCTTAGCCACAGAAAAGGAATATCCATATAGAATCAACCTTCAAAAACTGAAATGCAAAAAAATAAAAAATAAAGACTATTATCAGTTAACACTTCATGACTGTACGTCAATGACTGCTCTTTAGACTTAAATCAGATATTTTTAAAAAGCATGTACCAACTGCACTGTTCATTTCTGGCAAAACTACATCTCAATACACTGCATTCCAACAAACCAATAACCACACATAAACCCCGTGTTGTGCAGGCATGGTAGGATTAGTGAGACCATAGTAGTGACATTCACCAGCATGAGAAGCAGAGATCAAAAAGAGACTGCTTACTTGGCCAGCTGTACTACCACACAGGGGTTTGGGACAAACCTTTGTAGTACTTGATTTTCCAGGATTTGTAGTTGGGATGATTGTCTTTCCACTCGTTGAACTCTGGGATGCTGTAAAAGGACAGCTCCTCTTTCTTGTTAGAGACCTAGAAAAGAAATAAACGCAGACAATCACACAATTTTTGCCACTGTGACAGGTCTGTACAGTCCCTGTGCAGAACTGCGCACAAGCAAAAACCCTAGTAGCTTAATTGGAATTATTTTTGGCAATACCTAAATTTTGTATTTCCGCAGATACAACACCAAATGAATATTGAGAAAGATAAAAATGTAATATACACCAGAAATCTTTCCCTTCTAAAATGTTAAAATAATTTCTAACCAAAAAAACTTCATTTCTAAATAGTTTTTTGATTCTTTATTCTCACACCAAACATTTTGCATCACCGAACACACGGTACCTTTATGATGGGCGTGATGAACTCTTCCAGAAAGTTGTGTTGCAGGAGAGAGGGCCAGTTATGGTGAATGAAGTTGATAAGGAGACCCTTGATGTGGGAGCCATCCTGATCCTGTTCCGCAGTGGGAGACAAGGTAAAAGTTTTAAACCCATGTTACCGCCAACAATTAAGGACGGACACACACGGGGACACACACGGGGACACACACGGGGACACACACGGGGAGAAAAAAGAATGTTACAGCAATACAGACCTGATCTGTCATAATCATGAGTTTGCCGTAGCGCAGAGACTTGAGCGACTCTCGGTCACTGTAGTTCTTCCTGTACTGCAGGCCCATTATCTTAATGATATTGTTAATCTCAGCATTCTCCATGATCTGCAGTGGTCAGAGACACGCATGCAATCAAATCTTTCATCATGTCAATTTGAGTTGATTTTTCCCCCAAACATTTCCCCACGTTATCACTAGGTATTTAAGCAGAAATAATTTTATTTTTCCCATGTGCAGAGAGGTATACTAACATTTAAAGCACCACACACAAATCAATGACAGATTACTAATCGTAAGAATGACAACTTTTATAGCTCAGTAAGACCCATGCATTAAGGTATAACTTCTATTCTGCAATTATGTTAATACACCGCAGTCTAGCGCTACAAACCCTGCAACCATACACTGTGAGGCTGGGAAAGTACAACTAACTTCCATCAAAGTTGTCTTTTAGACACCGTCCTCCTTTAAACTCTGCAGGCTACACAGCCCAAACTAGGGGCTCAGCACCAAATTGTGGAGAGACATGTCCCTCAAGTAATAATACATGCCATTGCATTCTGTCTTGATTTACATTATTCCCTGTTACTTTTGAAATGCAATTTAACGTTTTTAATGAGTGATTACACCCAGGCTAACATAGTAGTGCTAGTATTAACTTACGACCAACCCACATTAACATTTGTCAACGATACCCAGTTGATGAATTGTCTTAATTGTAGGGTCAACCAATTTGCCGACTACATTTGGTAATATCGATAACCTCAATAACAAAAGAAAACACATGGGATATGACAGCTGAGCAGTCATGCTTCAAGTTGCAGATGGACTGACCAGCCTTTCCACTAAAGGCTGAAAAGCAAGACTAGCAACAAGTTCATTGGCCAAGGAAAAACAGGGTAAACTACATATCAAGCAAGTGATTCTTATAAGTTGCCTTTTTACCATCTATGCACTGAATTAATGTTATAAATGATAAAAAACAAAGTTAGCCAATATAACCCGTGCCTTGTTTCACTTTATTGATTGCTTCTGTTCAAATCAATTTGTAACATCCATCAAGACTAATAGACCACGACTGACCTGCTTATGAGACGCCTCTCGCACGTTGAGCATTTTACCACGCAGTGGGAAGACACCGTAACGATCCCGCCCCACCACACCCAGCCCTGATACGGCCAGTGTCTTGGCCGAATCTCCCTCCGTAAGGATCAGGGTGCAGTTGACAGAGTCTTTACCCCCTGTTTAAAAAAGTGCACGAGTCAGAACACAGAAGGCATGAGTGTGTAATTGCAAACAACCTATATAACCTACAACCAGGAGACTAAAATAGAAAAAGTCCCTTGCTTTCTAGCAGACATAACAGCACATGTAACTAGTGATCTCCTAGATCCCACTTTAAAAATACGTCACTAAGTACCGTCAGGCGCCTCAGCAAAGCACTAAATCACAGTCCAAGCAGACGTACCGGCATCGTTGGCATCATCCAGTTTAGGCACCCCCTTGATCTTGGTGTGCTTGACAGCAGAGCACTTCTTGTTGAGCTGGGTCTGCGCTTTGAACTTCACCCAGTTCATGATGCTCTCCACAATACCACAGGAGGTGGCCTGAGGGAGGGAAGTGGGACACTACAGATGAAGAGAGTTCCAGGTACAAAAAGCCCAGGGATGTGCCAGACTTTGGTGTACAATTCCCTGGGGCCCACACCTCAGAGGATACTCACACTCTTGATGAACTTCTCGCTTAGCGCACAGGTGGAGCCAAAGCTCTTCTGCTGCAGGGTCATGTTCTCCTTGGTCTGGGAGTCGAAGGTGGGGTTCACGATCAGGCAGTTCACAAACAGCCACATGTGGTTCTTCACCTGGAGTGGGGAGGGGGGGGCATACAGTGTCAATGCCTTAGAGTAATTAAGAGCACCTCTGGAGCGTATAGATTGAGGCCAAAACTAACCTGGAAGGGTTTAACCACCACACCAGCCTTGTTCTTCTTCTTCACCACTTCAATAATCTTGGACACAATCTGGTCTGCCACGTAATCGGTGTGACGTCCACCCTGACAAATGGAAAGAAAGAAATGCACAGTGAAGTCACTTGGCCACTCCTTCACACAATAGTAAAGACTCGTTACTTCAATATCCTCAAATAATGATCACTGACTTGAGTTATCTGGCCTGTTCCCCAATAGGTTTTACCCCAGTGATAATAAAGCATGCGAGGACACGTACCTTGGTAGTGGCGATGCTGTTGACAAAGCTCACTTGTTGGAAGCCCTTCTCGCTCATGGTTAGGCACACCTCCCAGCGCTCATTGACCACTTCGTGCACCACGGTTAGGGGAGAGCCCAGCTCATCCAACTTGTCTTTCAGATACAGGTCCACATAGCTGCGGAAACCACTCACCTGTTTTCACAGGAAACCACAGAAGAAAATGACATGAAACCAGGTTCACAGAAATTAAGTTCCTCCTTAGAATTAGAAAGTGCTTTGTTGCCAAGTAAGTTTCACAACAAACAAGGAATTTGTTCTGGCCCATTAGTGCAAACAATTTTTAAGACAGCTTATACAGAATAAAATAAAACAAAACAAATAAGACACTTAATATTAAATATAGAATAATATAAAACAATAGACTGACACAATATGATAATAAATAACTTAAAATATGTTAGGTGCAAGATATGTCCAGTTGAGGGTTGTGTGAGTTTGGGGAGGGGGCTATAGTCAATTTGTTTCATGTTCATGAGGCCTACTGCTCTAGGAAAGAAACTTCTTGTGGTAAGAGGTTTTGGTCCTGATAGACCTCAACCTTCTGCCAGAGGGGAGAGTCCTAAATAGTCCATTACCAGGGTAAGAGGGATCAGCTCCAATCTGTGCTTCTCGCCTCCGCGTCCTGGGGGTGTGTAGGTGAAGAGAAGGCAGATTGAGGATATTCAGCTCCCACTTGAGGTCCTGGGCAATGGTGGTGCCCAGGAAGCTAAATTAATCTACAGAGATGACTGGGGAGTCACCCAGGGTGATGGGGGAAAGGGCCACTGGGTTCCTCCTGAAGTCCAGCATCATCTCCACTGTCTTTAGGGCGTTGAGCTCCAGTTTGTTCTGGCTGCACCAGGACACCAGATGGTTAGTCTCCCACCTGTAGGTGGACTTCTCTCCATCAGAGATAAGTCCAACACGGGTGGTGTCATCTACAAGCTTCAGGAGCTTGACAGAGAGGTGACTCAAGGGGCAACTGTTGGTGTAGAGGGGGGAGAATAAGGGTGACAGGACACAGCCTTGAGAGGAGCCGGTGCTGATGGTCAGGGAGCCAGATAAGTGCTTCCCCAGCCTCACATGCTGCCTCCTGTTGGACAGGAAGGCTGTGAACTACCTGTATGTGGGCTCGGGCACTCCCAATTGGGAGAGTTTGTCCTAGAGCAAAGCAGGAATGATGCTGTTGAATGCAGAACTGAAGTTCACAAAGAGGATTCTGGCCTAGGTTCCAGGGGAGTCCAGATGCTGGAAGATGAAGTGAAGAGCCATGTTGACCGTGTCGTCCACAGACCGGTTGGCTCTGTAGGCAAACTGCAGTGGGTCTAGTAGAAGATCGGTGATGGTCTTTAGGTGGGACAGCATAAGGCGCTCCAATGACTTCATAACCAGAGGTCAGGTCGACGGGTCTGTAGTAATTAAGTCCTGTGATCCTTCACTTCTTAGGTACTGGGGTGATGGTAGAGGATTTGAAGCAGGCTAGAACACATGTCTCCAGTGAGGTGTCAAAAAAGCCAGTAAACAAAGCAGAAAGCTGACCTGCACAGTGCTTTAGGGTGGATGGGGAAACACCGCCAGGCCCTGCTGCCTTGTGGGGGTTCCATCTCTTGAATAGGCTCTTAACATCCCCCTCAAAGATTGAAAGTGCCATTCTAGTAGCAGAGGAGACGATTGAGACGGGTGATTGTGTATTGGCCCTGATGTTGACGGCTGGACACACATGTAGAAGGTATATTGTCGGAACTCCCCTTTGGTCTTTCAAATCTGCAGTAGAACTCATTCAGGTCGTTGGCAAGTCACAGTTCATTGATGGGGTGGGGAGATCTAGGCTTGTAGATGGTAATTTGCTGGAGGCCGCTCCAAACAGAAGTAGAGTCGTTGGCTGAGAACCATTGTTTTAATTTCTCTCCATACAGGCCCTTGGCTTCGTTCACTGCCTTACCAAAGCTGTATTTAGCCACTCTGAACCCATCTCTGTCCCTACTCCTGAACGCCTTCTCCTTTTCCAAACGCAGACGTCTGAGTTTAGCTGTGAACCAGGGTTTGTCATTATTGTCACTCACCCTGGTCTGTGTTGGTACACAGCTGTCCTCACAGAAGCTAACGTATGATGTCACAGCATCAGCGTACTCATCCAGACTATTAGTGGCAGACCTTAAAATGACCCAATTAGTGCATTCCAGACATGCACACAAAGCCTCTGTTGCTTCACTGCTCCACTTCTTCGCACAACAGGCTTGTAAAGTTTGAATTTTTGCCTGTATGTGGGTATTAGATGGACCACAACGTGGTCTGAGTCCCAGAGCAGCACAGGGCACGGCGCGATAGTGATCGTAGTGCAACAGTGATCTGAAGCGTGTTCCTCTCTGGTCGGGATTTTAATAAACCGTTTAAGTTTGGGGAGTTCTCGGTTCAGGTTACCGTAGTTGAAGTCGCCAAGAGCAATAACTAAGGAGTCCGGGTATGACTGCTCCACCTTAAGTATCTGTTCGGCTAGCTGCCTTTGTGTCCCTTGCACGTCAGCTTGCAGTGGAACGTAAACAACTACCAGGATAAATGATGAGAATTCCCGTGGGCTGTAGAAAGGCTTACAGTGGATAAAGAATGATTCCAGGTCAGGAGAACAGTACCGTAGTATAACGGTCACATCATTGCCCCAGCTGTTATTAATGTAGAAACAAATTCCCCCTCCCTTTGTTTTGCCCGAGAGTTCTGTGTCGTAATCTGCCTGGAAGATTCAAAAGCCAGGCAATTGCAGCTCTGAGTCTGGTATAGATCCACAGTCACTTCTCCGTGAAACACAAAGCGGAAGATAAGGAGAGATCTTAGTTTTTTCCCCCAACAGCAAGTGAAGTTCGTCCAGTTTATTGCCAAGTGAGCGCACGTCGGCAAGGAATACTCCGGAGAGTGTTGAGAGTGCGCTATAAAACAAGCCAAAGTTCTAACCAAGGGGTTCCAATCCTGCTCCTGGATAATTCCCATTTTTACAATCTCACTTAAATAGCCATCATCCAATGTGTGAAAAGATATCAGCTCAATTAGGGATTTAAGAAGATCGAGTTATTTAAGCACATGTAATAAACACTTGCATACAGCTGGATAATAGGGGTTTAAGGGTTCAACACACCAAGTCAGGAACTTATTGCTTTCTTGGGGGTCACGGTTTGGTTTCACTACAGTAAAAAAAAAAAAAAATTTAAGTGTGCCAACCGTTACTACAGCTTGGTTTCCGAATTGTCTTAATTGTAGTGTCAACGAACTTGGCGGCTATACATTTGTTAATATTGTAATAAACTATCAAAATAATCAAAACCTCAGGATAAAGCGCAGGGGCCAACCAAGAGCAGGATTAGAATCTCCGATCTAAACTAATGACATTGCCAAGGGCTTAACATGCAGCAGGTTGTCATCTGCCTGAGAAGATGAGACGTTACTCACGGGGAGTCTCTTGCCATTGAGGAAAACCCGGACCCCCTTGGAGGAGCCAGCAATGTCATAGGCACGGCGGGTCATCAAGGCCACCGTGTCCTTGTCCAGAGTCTGCATCTTGAACTTGGCCAGGTCCGGTTGGAAGGTGATGCAGGTGAATTCCTCCCCGTCGAAGGACTTTATCTTGGATTCACCAGCCCTCCCCATGTTGTCATACCAGGTCTGTGTCAATGACAGAAAAGGAGCCACAGTCAAGAAAAAACAACACACTGAAATAGCATCCATTTTTAGACCATGATAAAGGAACTATTCTTTTAGGCAAACAATTCTAACAATTTGGTTACAAATTCTAACAAACACAGAAACCACAAAAAACTAGAAATAACTCAAATCCAAGATATTCTTGGTTTCCAAAATAGATGTACAGAACCCTAGCAATACATATAATTACAATTTCTGCAGGTACAAGTCTAAGATAATGACTTCTGATTTTTTTTTAAACATCTTTTGTACGTTTGTGAGCAGTGCCTCTGTAATTCCCCACAACCAGGTGCAGGTGGCAGCACTGAAGTAGGGTCCAGCGGAAACTATTTATAGGAACATGCAGATAAAACCTGGAAAAACAGCTACTGACTATGACAGACTTTGAAAAACTAGATGAAAACTGCAGGAAAATAATCTAAGGAGTCTTGACAAGATCAGCACCGCTCACCTGCTTGAAAGTTTTCTTAGATTCCCGACAGGCTGTCTCCACGGTGAACTTGGTGCTGAATATGTTGCAAAGCTTGGCACCATACCCATTACGACCACCTGGAGTTTTAAAAAAGTAAGTTTTAGTTTCTAAAATGTTATCATCAGGGCAGTAGGGGGGTACAGGTTCAAATCTTAGGCAGGGTATCATTTTTGTATCTTTGTGCAAGGTATGCTGCATATAATGGCATAAGAAAAAAGTATAATATAAGATACATATATATTAAGTATAATAACAGGAACAGAAATGAAACCTTAAATCTATGCTAAGTGGAATTTATATACCACCATAACACAATTAAATGAAAGGAACAAAAGCCATGCTCCCTGCAATAACGTTTATTGTACTCACTCCTGTATAGGCCATATTTTGGTATAAGTTCCTAGTTTAAATATGACGCAAGACCTCAGATATGGCCTTTCAGTCAATTAGATCATGTTTCTTTTGTACCCATTTCAGGTATTAAAAAAAACACGTGGACGACGTGAGCCACATGTGAAAACCTTGCTTTTTTTGTCCTTACCGGTGACCTTTTTTTGGTCGTCGTCGTAGTTGCTGGATGTCAGCAGCTGTCCGAAGATGAGTGCTGGCACAAACACTTTCTCCACCTTGTGCTCCACCACTGGAATACCTTTCCCATTGTTCCAAACACTGATCGTGTTGTTCTCGCTGCAGAATAAAAGCCCAAGTTAGGACCACTCGTTTAATTTAGTTTGAAGACTTTTTGACCCCTCCTTTTGATACTCACGAGTCAATGTTGACTTTTATACAAGACATGTTCTTATCCCGTTGCTTGTTATCTGCAGCATTCACTGCAAAGAAAAATTCACAAAGACAAATTAACCAATACGTCCATGTTTTCACCGCACTTTGTATATCAGGGGTTCTCAAACTTTTTTTGTTGACGGACCCTTTTTCACATGCAACATTAATCACGGAACCCGTACTGAGAAACTGACTAACAAAATGTATAAACTGAACTTTTTCATTTCATTTCATTTTTCATTCCGTGGACCCCAGTTTGAGAACCTCTGATATAAATCAGGTAGATAGATACTGCCAAATGGAAATGACTGAAAAATAATTCTGACACCAGAGGCAGTCAAGAGAACTCTGAAACTCTGAAAAATTACATAATACCAGACACATACAGAATAAAGCATACGGTGAGGTTCTTTGTGGGTGTTTTTATTTTATTTATTTTAAGAAAACCTGTGTAAACTTGGTGCATGGCAACCTCATAACTGTATCAAACTCAGTCTCTTGCAGAATAAATAAATATTAAGATCAAACAATACTTTGATGTACTAGTTTAAGGTAAATACAGATAAGGTTATCATTACATTTGAAATCAATGTAAAAAAACTATAGAATTCCAACAATTACAGATGAATGTGTAATCCAGATACCCCTCTATATGGTAACCTTGTAATGGGATAAGCCATAACAAAAGACTGCATCTTTATTACGTCTGATAAAAGTCCTACAGCATTGGAAATATATTGCTGAAAACCCCAACCATCCAACATTGTCCAAGTAGACTCCCTTACTCACCAAGGATTTCATCAAAGATCTTGTAAAGACCGGGAACAAAGCGCACATCCCGGCAGTTTAGCCCAATATCTTCATCGAACACCCACATTTGCTAGAAATACAAACAGCAATCAAGATTAACATTTTTTATACGCAACTGTTAAAATGATTATTTTTGAAATATTTGTCTGCATAGACCACTGACAGTTGCTCTCAGATTTACAGTGGGCTCATAGAAATGTTTCTTTCTGGAAAACTATTTCTACTAGAAGAGCAGCAGTGGATTTAGAGGTCAGCTGGCAAAGCATCACTCTGCCTACCTGAGTGACAGGCTCCACAGAGCCAATGTAGGTGTCCGGGCGGAGCAGAATATGCTCCAACTGAGTCTTCTTCTGGTAGATCCTCTCCACTGACAGGCGCTTGTCATCCTTCTTTGTCTTACTCACCACCTTGTTCTGGAACAGAGCCTGGAACACCAAAAAGTGGTCACACAATGACAAACCCACACAAATAGCAATGCCAGCACAACACACTGCAAGTGTGGATATACAAAAGTAATGACAAATACATTTTAAAAACTAATTTTTGTAAATATAAAAATAATTATTTCAAGTAAGAATGTACTAAATGAATATGTAATAAGCAATATGAAATTATTCCGTTTTAATTCACTTTTTTACAAGAACATTTCATAGTACTATGTGCATTTTTTTTTTTTTTTAAATGAAGCTTAGTTTTCAGAGTGGCAACAATACTCAATTTGATGAATATCAGGTACATACTTGATAGTTAGCCAGCATGCTATGAACAATACGTTGCCTTCAAATCAATAAAGTCAGTTGAGAACGAAATTAACGCGATCTGGCATCTGTAGAGTAGTTAATAGTTAATTTATCTATAACGTTACTTTCTGTATCATTCAAGCATATCATCATCATCAGTCCTTTATTTAACCAGTTCAGGGCGTAATGAAAACTAATTATGTAGTAACTTGCCTAGTGGCATAGGCCGGAACGGATCACAGCAAAACTACAGCAACAAAAAATATACGGCTGCAGCGAACATACACCGTAAACGTAGCAGTTCCACGAATAACAAAAAACGTAAAATCCTTGATAAGTTGTCACAGATAACTAACAACAACGACGACACTTTCATGGTAATGTAAACACTTAACGAAGAGTGACACGTTATTTTTTGGGGTAAACGCTTTAATTAGACACAATGCTAATTTCCCTCCAAAACATGTCGCCACAGAAAGCGCGTCAGCTACTTAGAAGACATACCGAATACTTGTTCTAGTTTGATAACAGCTATAACTTTTTTTAAAACCGATTAATATCAACATCAACACGTAATCCGAGTACATTGATCAGTGACTTTGATAACCAAATTTATCCATCAATTATTCCCTCCAAAACTCGTCCCAGTTACTACTTGTATATCTTGTCCGTCGACTTCATAGAAAATAATATATAAAAAAACAATAGCTTGATAACTACATCGTAAACCAAAATAACAAAATAATGACTGGTTTTACACTGTTGACTAGTTGAGAACTAGTAAAAGCTGCAAAATATGTCGTTTTTCATCGTATTACCTTTAACGGTCCTTCAGCTTCGGTTGCCATTTTCCCGTTTTATTTCGAATCTTCTACTTTGGTTTTGAACTAGCGATCTTGGAACTTATAAATGTGCGATTAAACACTAACGTCAAATTTGTTTTACTGGATCACCAGACGTACTGCCTTCTAAACTGTTAAGCGGATTCGTAAAACGGAACCTCCGAAGTCCGTACGAACCAATAGAGAATGTATTTCACTTTTTGAAAACTTCCGCCAACTGGACAGCCAATCGGATCGCACTGAACAAAAAATAGCCAATAGCTGCTCTTTGAATCATGTTCCATCTTCAGGTGGACCAGGCGTTTAGATAAATCGTGAAACTGTGGGGAGAAAAACAGAAGTTACAATTATAAAGAAAAGTTTTTAATGACTTGTTGTTTTCTGTCGGTGTACTGTCATCCAGTATGTAATTGCCTGGTGAAGTAAATACATTTTGTTTTTTTCAATTTCTTAAAAGGTGGAATTACATGTTGAAAATTAACTCAATTATATTTATATTATAAATACTTAAATATATTTTGTGATGTTTTTATAGTTCCATATTTATTTGATTTATTTAGCCATTATTTTACATCCCTCTGATCAGCCCTAGTGGCATCAATTCATCCAATTTTTCCATTCAATTTTCAGCCATCGGGGCATTTGTATAAACAACAATGTCATCAGCAGAGTGAAAGTTTTTTTTTTTAAATAGATAAACCAATATTTTTAATCTAAATAAAGCTACATGCTTCCTGGTTTAAGTCAATGGATAAGAAAATCCTATATGAGTTATAAGTTATCGACAGTGTCAAAAGTCATATACAAGTCAATAAAGAGGGCCGCATAGTGTTTATTTTTCGTCATACAATTAATAACATTATTTAAATCTGAACAGGTCTAAAACTGGATTGATGTGCATTTAGTAGTAAAGAAGGTTTTAAGTTAAAAGGGATTTTAAAATTTCAGCCAGGCAAAAGTGTTCACCAGCTTGAAGCTCCCGGCCCTACCAATGCGTGTCATGCCTCTTTTGTCATGCCTGTGCGTTCAAGTTCATCTCAGCAAGCCATTCCTGAGGCTTAGTACAGAGTCCTGTCCAAGTGAGCCTGTCATCTCTGGCTCTGGGGGCGTTATCCAAAGGCTAATTCAACCAGTATACGCAGCTCATGCCCAAAATAGCAGGGCTGCAGGAGAGCACCTGGTTGACCCGTGAATGGAGGAGAGGTATGTTAAAATAACCAGTGGTACAGGAAGGTTGCAGTCCTGCTGATGCTATGCAGATCTAGCTGTTTAGCATGTTCAGCATACAGGTCAAGGTCAAGGTCAGGGTTGATTTATTTATAGAGCACATTTAAAAACAACAAGTGCATACCAAAGTGCTGTACATGGGTAAATAAAACAATTAAGTTAGGGGAAAGAAAAAAAACAAAACAAGATTGACATCAAAAACAATAAAAAATACAATATACATTCATAGAAAAGCCAAAGAATATAGATACGTCTACAGACGTGATTTAGAAAGTTGAAGCGTAGTAGCAGATCTAATGTCCAGAGGTATGTTATTACATAGTCTAGGGCCGACTACAGAGAAGGCACGATCCCCTTTAAACTTCAAATGTGGGTGTGGTGTATGCAGGAGAAGTTTATCAGAGGATCTGAGAGTCCTGGAGGATTTTTGTTGACTAAGGAGTTTTGAGAGATAAGATGGGGCTATTTTAAAATAGCTTTAAAAACAAATAACAATATCTTAAAATGAATCCTTTATTGGACTGGTAACCAGTGAAAAGATGCTAGAACAGGTGAAATACTTTCCCTTGTCCTTGTTCCAGTCAACAACCTCGCAGCTGCATTTTGGACTAACTGCAAGCTATACAGAGATGAATGACTAAGACCTATGTACAGTGCATTACAATAGTCCAGTCTGGAAGAGATGAAGGCATGAATAACTATCTCCAAATCCTTAAAGGAGAGTAATGGTTTTAATTTAGCAATAAACCTGAGTTAGTAAAAGCTGCCCTTCACCACAGCACTTATTTGTTTTTCTAAATTTAGGGCCGTGTCAAAGATCACTCCCAAAGTTTTTAGCAATGGGGTGAACATTTAATGACAGGGTCACTAGATTGCTAGTGATATCAGAGACAGCGCTAGGGAGGCCAAACACAACAATTTCAGTCTTGCTCTCGTTTAGCTGGAGAAGGTTTCTTGCTGTCCAGCATTTAATATCCTCAAAGCATTTAAAATGTCTATCTATCATCAGAACTAAGTGGGACATACAGCTGTGTATCGGCCATCATCGGCCATCATCGGCATAATGACATGAAATGCTATAGTTCCTAAAAAATGTAACCCAAAGGAAGCGTATATAAAGAAAATAAAATCGGGCCTAATATGGAACCTTGAGGTACCTCACACATGTAAGGTGTTGAAGGAGAGGAAGAATTTCCAATCCTAACTCTCAGAGTTCTATCTGAAAGGTAAAACGTAAATAATCTGAGGCTGTGCCATTAATACCCACTTCACACCTAAGATGGTCTAGGAGGATAGTATGATCAACTGTATCGAAAGCAGCACTAAGAACAAGCAACGATAAAAACTAGTATCCAAAGTGAGCAGTAAATCATTCATCAAGTAGTGTAGACTCCATGCTGTGATGAGCTCTAAAACCAGACTAAAATGTATCTAAAATGTTGTTTTCAGATAGGAATGAAGAGAGCTCCGAAAAAACAATTTTCTTCAGTATTTTTGATAAAAATGGCTGTTTAGAAATGGGCCAGGAAATTATTAAGGTTGGTAGGATCCAAATTTGGCTTCCAAAGAAATGGCTGGATCACTACTTGCTTAAAGCAGGATGGAACAATGCCATTATATAAGAAGCTATTCATAATAGTCAACACACTAGAACCAACAGTGTCCAGCACCTCTCTGAGGAGCCGGGCAGGAATAACATCAACAGAAGAGGTGGTAGGCTTTATCAGTTGGACTATATCTATCAACTCAGTGAGAGATATAGGTTTAAACCGATCAAACAAAACAGAACAAGTGACTGGTTCAGAGAGGTCATGACTACTAGTGGTAATGCAAGATCATAAAGCATCAACCTTACCAATAAAGAAATCTAAAAACGCTGCACAAGTCTCAGCAGCAAGACAATAGGTGGCAGCAGGAGAGAGCACTGTATTTATCATGTTAAACAGAATTTTTGGATTATGAGGATTTTTAGAGATTATTTCAGAAAGATATTTGGGTTTTTTTGCATCTTTTACAGAGTGCGGGTATGCAGATAGACAATTCTTATATTTGATTTATACATTTCATAAGACACTTGCAGTCTGTCTTTTTTCCATTTATGCTACATTCCTGTCTGAGAGCATGTGTGTTATTATTTAACCAAGGCTGTGTCCTTAGTTTAGGTTTTCTAGGAACAGAGCAAGATAGTCTAAAATGCAGGTATTGTTAAAAAGAGTGACCATCCCCTCTATGCCTAGACTTGGATGAAGTGGCTTCATAGTGCACAATACAGCAGAAGCAGAGAAGGCCTCAGAGAAATGTCTGGCTGTAGAAAAGGTTATCGAACCCAGATAAATGTGGTTTTGGAATCGGACAAGGTAGTGCAACGTTAAAAACACTCGGATTATGATCAGACAGACCAAACTCAGTCATTTCAACATTGTAAATGGGAAGACCAAAAGATAAAACAAGATTAAGAGTATGACCATGATCATGTGTGGAGCCAGTAACATGCTGTGTGAGATTAAATGAGTCCATCAATTGAACAAACTCTCTAACCAGAGGTTTGGTAGGGCAGAAAACATGAATATTAAAATCACAAAGAATGATAAGATTGTCCGTAGTAGGCACAATGCTAGATACAAAAAATCAGCGAATTCCTGAATGAAGTCCTTATTATATTTAGGAGGTCTGTAAATGAGAATACTGGACTGTACAGTTGAGCCTTTAGTAACTGTACTTAAAAACTATTGTAATGTTCTGAGGGCAATAATCGGCAGTTAAAACAGTTTTTAAAACTGAAGCCAACCCCCCACCTCGCCCCACAGTTCTAGGGATGCTAAAAGAAAGTCAGCCACAGTCTCACGGAGAGAGTTTAGATAAAGGATCCAACTCACCAACGCCAAGTCTGTAACAAATAGGAAATCGAGTTCGTAAGATCTGAAGAAGTCATTTAAGATTCATGTTTTATTGGAAATAGATCTTGCGTTTTGCAAAGCCATCTTAGCAAGATAGGAATTCCCAGCTTGTTACGAAGCCGCATCCGATGATGCTTTTGACTGCTTTGAGTACTCCAGTGATCGGAGATTTAGGAGATTGGCGCCTCTTCTGATACCGAATCTGGTAGAATGGGCAGTAGACATGTGTATCGGGTCTCCTAAGTACGCCGAGGGATGATGTATTTGTGCCAGCCATCGTATTCGCGAAGATCGCCAAACGCTGAACAGACAATCACCGTAGACATGTGCAGAGATCTCTTAATCCTTACCAAGTCTCGTTCTTCTCGCATTCTGTGGTGTCTGTTACGATGAAGCGAGCAGCCGGGAATACCGCACACACCCACGGGAAAGGGTGAAGAAAGGCGGCTAAAGAAAAATCGCTCTCCACCAGGATTTCGAAAACACAAGTTTATTAAGAAGAGCTTGACGATCGTAGAACATTAAGGTATTAGTTCTTTGTTCTCTCACACACGAATAACAGGAACAGACTCCAAATTTCAGGCAACACGGGGCAGGGGCGACGGCATGCCAACAACCACAGTGGCGGCATCTTGAGAAACCTCATCATAGGTATAATCCGATTCTTACTTACCCCTAGTAGTTTATAGACCCAGTTGAACACCTGCATATGACCTGCATGACAGGAAAATGATGTCTGCTGCCAACATTCACTGCCAACAGACACTTTCCAGGCTGTCTATTGTAAAATTTCTCCCATCTGAGACATCTCACCGAATGAATGTGACCTACTCTCTGCTACGTTCGCCATTGTATTTATATAAAGATAATACAAAACACCATATTACACCAAACGGCAAAACAAAGTCTTGAGTGGGCTGAAATATTTGCTAGTCATGTTACATATTTTAAGAATAAATTTAGTCATTATTTTTAGTTAATATAAAAACTATATTTAGGTTTATAGTATGATAAGTGATCCCTTTTAAAATGTATCAATAAGACTCTCACTATTAAAAATACTATTTGCAATCAACTGCGACACATGACAGTAAAAAAAAGCTAATAAAGAGTAATTTGTGATTTCTTAGCCTAGAACTAGAACCACAGTTCAGATTAATGTAATTTGAAATGTAAATTAATATGAGTACGTAAATCTCCTGATATATAATTGATTTATTCTGAGTGAACAAGTTATTCATTCAACCAACGGCCCAAAACTAATAAGCTGAAACGACATGGTTGTATCGATAAACGATAAATCAATTGGTGCAGTTTCTGAGTTTGTAACCTTTTTCTCACATGGTCTTGGAAAATATTTGAAATTGTTGAAATAATCAGTCCTTCTTGATGAACCACAATTATATCATACTACATCAAGTGTTTCTGTGCTTCATATTGTGATTCTTTATGTGAAATTGAATCAATTTAAATAGTTGCCAATTCATTTGGCCAATTATATTTTTCTAATATTAACTATCTTGACATGTAGGAGAACCATCATTCCGGCTATAAATCAGCCTGAAAAGCTCAGTAAGCGTCTTGGCCACGTACATACTAGTTTAACCAGCCATAAACCAGCAATCACCAGCTTCAATTTGAGCAGAGGAAATATTGTTACAATTTAAAAGTTTTTTTTAAATAATTTTTTTGTCTTCGGCCCTTTTCATTAATGTTTTTCTCTTAAATAAATTTAAATAACCTTTTCTTATATTTGTAGCTGTTTATTGGTTACTACAAGTAGTGAAATAAAAATATTGAATCATTTTGTCCAGAGGATGGAGCTCTTTACTCAGATACCAAGACTTTCCTGTAATCAAGTAATTTCAGTCTGTTCCTCACTTCTCAGCTTCCATTAAAAATGAAAGCTTCACTCTGCACTGCTTAGCTTTATTGGTTGCTATCTAAAAATTTGGAGTCGTAAGCTATCAAGGATGATTGATTTGTGAAAACTTATTTAAATGGCTTTCATCATCAAATTGGCCAGTCAGACTGCTTAAGGGTTTTGAAAATGATTGGATGTTAATTCCATTATGTTGTATTAGTGAAATAACAAATATTACAACATAAGGAATACAATTAAAGGAAGTTGTAATTTAATTTCTAATTATATTTATCATCAAATAATTTATTGCATGCACAGAAAAAAAAACACAAGTGTTTAATCAACACTGTCCCTTTGAGAAACAACCAGGGCAGTAGGGGGGGGGGGGGGGGGGGGGGGGGGGGGGGGGGGGGGGGGGGGGGGGGGGGGGGGGGGGGGGGGGGGGGG
>JAOYSI010026719.1:0-32579 GCA_025775065.1 Hiodon alosoides
TGCCTAGAAAACCATACAATTCACAAACTACTTATACTGATAAAACGTTAGCTAAACATTTGAATTGTATATTTTGATGTTTCAAAACAAGATACAATGGCATTCGTATTACTGTAGGCTTGTGAGTAAACCATCAGATTAATTCAGTAGACAGTGTTCCAGTACTGTTAACTTGCCTATGAGGTCACCTTTTTACATTTCTTGCACTTAACTATTAATAATGAATGACTTACCCTGCACACACACCAACCAAGCTCTGCTCCAGACCTGTCAGAACAGAGATGGTTTATACTGTTCCATTCAAAAAGTGAAAAAAATAACACAATTTGACGATGACTGCGTCGTTTAAGTTACGATTTCATACCTGAAATGACGGTTCTTTTCCCCAACTCAACTACCAAGGGGTCACGGGACAGAGACGAGTCTATCACTTTGCCATCCAATAGTCTTCCCTATTAGAAACACAGGTGACCGTAAAACCTTCGGTCCCAAAGCATGTGACGTAAAACTGCACGAGAAACAGTATTTTAAATAATGGCGTCGCATTAAGCGTTCGGATCGAATGTTTACGTATAGGCTTTAAAAGAAATACTGTGAGAAAACTAAATGCAACGAAATGTGAATGCCAAAAGACGTAAAAATTTCGATTAGGGTTCATTTGCGTCTACGTAGCGTCTTTAGGTGGGCTCGCGCTCTAAAACAGTGCTGACGTGTTGCTCCGCCTCTGTAACAGCAGATTTTAAGTGCCTAGTATACGTCTTCCTTACATGCACTGTGTAACGTCAACATATGTTAATACGCCCGTGATTTAAAAAAAGAAAAGATCTACACAATAAAACCTTATTTTAACTAGATGTTTCAGTAATGTATATGTTGCCGGGGGGCTTATCAGACAAGCTATGTATTTTCATGTCTGAGTTAACATTAAATAATAAGATTGCAGGTAATTATTCGATTGTCTTAATAAATAAACGATCAAAAAATGTATCGTATGTGTATGTGTTTTTGCTGAAAATTAATCAGAAAGCTTCAAAAACCACTAGGTTTATTCGTGCAATACATGTCCACAGTCCACTGGGCGGTGCCTTGCAGCCAAAAATAAAGTGAATTGTATTTTTTTTCCTTCTTTCGTTTCTTACTGTATAATGGATTTGCAGAGTGTCTCCCATCTCAGACGTCTCGGTGCATATTTCAGGTTTCACCTTAGAATATGAAAAATGTTACAATATTACCGAAAGTAGCTAGGTTAACTTTTCGGATAAAGTATTCTAATGTTTCATATAACTTAGCCAATGATTATCAGCCTTGTTAATACTCATTTTAAAAATGTTCCAAATCAATCAAATCCATTAAAATTAACACCAATGTTATACTTTGATGTTATGACCGCAAAGTTCTGTCACTAAACCACTTTGACACACGTCAGCTATGTGCCCTGCAGCTCGGACTCGATCAATCCGGTATCTCTTAAAAACTTCAGCCAGAACTCACCAAGGTCTCCACCACCAACTCTTCGACTGCATTCTGCTCCTGCTCCGTGTCGTCAGCTATTACTGACGCGGCTATAGCGAGCAAGACTAGGATAATCCCAGTCTTAACTTTCATTATCTTTGTTACCAAATACTTCCAATAATTTAGCAAACTAGCCTATTACGGATATTTTTGAAGAGTAGTTGGAAGAAGAGGGAAATCAAGACCGCTAAAAAAGCGCAAATGGGACGTCCAGACTGACCGAGGTTAAAGATGATGTGTTATTATAGCGTGTTGATAACGGAGCAGCAGACTCGTGAACTATATTCCAACACCTGGGATACCAAGAGTCGCCGCCTGGACATTCCTCCAACATCCCATAAGCTCCTCCCTGCTCTGAGAAACTGAGGATACGATTGCACGGTTTGTCACAAGATGGCGATTGAATAACTATTCTTTAATGCGGTTTATTGTCGAGATACATAAGTATGAAAGACGCCCTGCTTTCTTACTGTTAGTTCCAGGCAGCGTAAATACGTGCGTCTTAGAGTATCTGCTTAAAACGAATTAAAATTATACAAATTGTACATAAAAGTACTTATTGGAAGGGCGCTGCAACATTTAACGATATAGTTATTATATTTAACTCATTCTTTAATATGTATATTCCTAACAAAGACTGTTAACAACTCGAATTTAAGATGTTCTTCAGTCTTCTATATACAGTTCTAAGATTTATTTTTTTGCTAGATACTGGATGGACATGTCCTTTAATTAGACGTACAGATCCGAGGACAGAAGGTTTTTAGAAGTTTTGTTTTCTCCGCTAGATGTCAGCAGATACTCGGCTTTGTTGTGTTCTTCTCTGCGCTTTCTAAAACAATATTGTACACGTTTAAAATAAAGATAATGAAGGTTTAGTGATACATTTATATTTGAATTATTTCTTATACATTTGAACGTATGTGAAGGCACAAAGGGTTAGTTCTTATGCTTTAAACTGGGGTAAGGGCCACAGGGTCTCTTGATTTTAGATTTATGCTTACCTGTATTTTATTTACACCAGGAATGCTAAGTGACGTTATTTCCAAACCAAATGAGAACTCTATATAAGTAATTAGGGGTTGAGGTTGACATACTAAATTAAAATGTAATTCTCAATAAAAGTTACTGCAACTGAGAGTAAAGTCATATTTTGTATGTTTTATACATGAATTGTTTAAGCGAGAGAAAGAGTGAGTGAGTGAGAAGGGAGACAGGGGTGGGTTCAGGGCTGAGGACAAATTTTTTCATTTGGGACCATTCGGTTCTGGAAGTGATTATGGTATTGGGTGTAGGGGCAGTGATGGAAGAGTGGGGGTGGAGGGTACTATTGAGCAAACGACCCTTTCAGCATGTTTTCCAGTGGGGGAATTATGAGGAACTTGTGGTTGCTTGTCCAAAGTGTCTCTGCTGGAAGACAGAACGTGGCCAAGTGGAAGATGTTCCAGACGGGACATGGCAGAAGGGTTCAGAGGATTAAAGGTTAGGACCATTGCAAGGGTATGCTGACCAACAGGTTCTTGAAACAAAAATCTATTCCACACATGAATATACCTATTCAAAGTTGTGAACAGTCGTGGTTTAACTTTCCTCATTTCCAGCCTCTCTTAGCATTTTACCGTCAGTACTTTGCAACTTTGCTTTTCCTTTCTCAGCATCCACATTTATTCTACGACTCCTCTCCATATTTTACAGGTATCTTGGGTTTTTGAGCTGAAATCATGATGCAGTAAAGGGGCCACTGGGTGTGTTTGACAACAAGATATGTCAGTGTTCCTGCGAGCCGCAGTTACAAAACTTCAGCAAACAAACATTCCTGTCACTGTGTGTCAGAGTTAAGCCCTGGCCCACTGTTGCTGTAAAACACGACCAGCAATTAAAAATATCAACCAAGGACTTATTTTTATGGCTTATTTTCTGTGATTATTTTCAGATTCACTTGGGTGTTTACATGGGCTGTCAATGCTGTATGTCTGTCTATAGACAGACATACAGACATAGCCACCTATGAAAACCTTTAAAATTTCCTGCTCTCAACAAAAAACATGTATTTAATTGAGATTCGATATTGTGTCATAAAAGAGTTAATCTGGTAAACTATGCAGTAGCAAAGGATGATTTGTTTTGAATAATAAGCCACCCAGACTCCAGGAGCCACCCAGTTAAGTGAGCAGAAATGGTCACAGCAAGCACGAGGATCATGGTTAGGATGTTTTATATAATGTGAAATGATACCACCAGCCAATCCCACCCATCCATCTTACCTCCAATATATTCCCGGCAGATGCACACATCCGTAGCCACAGATATCATTAGTATTACTCACATTGGCCCAGAGGTCTGTTCATGTTCTTCAGTCTGATTTGCTGAGTAGGGATGACTGTCCAGCTTCAGTTGTCCTGCTGTCAAACTTTACTTTAGAAATAAATAGTTTTAAAATGTTGAATAAAACATCTGTGAGCTCTGGATAATTGATTTGCATTTATTGATTTATCTATTTTACAACTGTACGCTCTGTTTTATAGAGTGTATTCAGTTACAAAATCTGTAAGTGTATTAAGTGTATTCTTCAAAATAAATGGTAATTCGAAGTACCCGAGTAAACCTCTAATTTGAAACAGTGACATTTATTTATAATATACAATTTCTGGAAAGAGTGGTTGTAAAGTCTTTAATATACATTACACCAGTGGATCAGCTGTCTCCTTCGAATCCTTGTTTAAACTGAATTAGGAAATCCACTTATACACAATACTTATGCTTAATAGATCTGAGATTGATTATTCAGATTTATTTCTATAAAACACTTGGTGCAGAGAGGCTAAAGAAATTGACTGGAGGGACTTTGGATCTTTTTGGCACAGTACCACAGTGAAATACTGCTTTCAAATCAACTGTTGAGCCTTAATTCCATTAAAATCAATTCCAAAAAATCATGCTGGGTCCAGAGTTTGAAAGGTGCGAATCAGTTATTAAAATTCTCCTGGATAAAATCTCTAGCTGTATTACATGTAAAATGGGGAAGTTTTAAATTAATTCCTTGATCTTTTTGGGAAGTACATGTTGTACCCAATGTACCATTAACAAATGGGTTCATAAAAAGTCTGTTTGGATTTAACAGAAATTGCTTGATAATGATTAGTGATATCATAACGGCTACGTAATAATTATCAATATAAAGGAGTTTGTCAATACAAAGCTTTTGGTAATAGTATTGATAGTATAATTGTAATTATTGCTAGTTTACATTAATTCCCTACTGTGGCCCTCATCGAAGAACCTCTTGGAATACTATTAAGTTAGTCTTTTAAAAACTAACTGTAAGATTGTTTAACAAGACATACAACTTTTCAGACTCGCAGGAAAACCTTTCAACTTTAAAAACCCACTTTTTAAGTTGCCTTTCTAGAAATGCATTTTCATAACTGAATATTTATGATTTTACTGAATTTCTTTTTTTTTTACTTTTGGAAATTGCAAAGGGTTCTCAGTGGATTTTCCTTAGGTTCCACGGTGAAAATGTTGAAGAACTGCTGATATAGCATCAAATTACAAACCCAGCATTATTTGCTGTTTCAGTTGTGTTTTAACTATTTGCCCTCTGACAAGTTAATGGTTGTACAATGTTTGTCAGCCGTGATTAACGGTTTGATGATAGAGGTTTTTTTGGCATTCCAGCTAGTTTCTTGCCTGTTTCTTGCTATACACTATCCCCACTCTATCTCCCTGTCTCCTTCCTCCCATTTGGCCCCGTGGTTTCAGAATGATGACGGGTTTATTTATTTTTTTGAGGTCTTGTCAACGTTTTTCTCCCTACCACTCCTTCCTCGCTCAGCCTCCTTTCCAGCTCCCTGCCTGACAGCCCCATGTGTCAGAGATAGCTGTAGGAACACTGTGGGAACAACTCCCACAGCAGATGCCATCAGCCCACGGCTCAACCAAAAGCCCCCTTCCAACAAACACACACACACAGACACACATACTCCGGGCTAACCCCCATTTCCCTATACCCCCCAATCACCCCACAACCTGTCGATCAACGACACTAAGCAGATGCACTACTAGCGTACAAAACTCTGTTTTCATAGAAGGAGGTGGAGGAAGGGAGCAGACAGCGTTTCCAAAAGATACAATCAGGACAATGAGCAAGGCTTGTAGGGAAGTAAGCTGTAGGGTCACAGCTGAGTATTTGTCACTTTAATAAACTTCCTGCAGAACCCAGCGGGGGCCGAGACACTGAGTCGTGATTTATTATACTACTTTCTTTACTGATTGGCTAATTATCACTGACTCTTATAGACAACAAAAACAGCAGCAAATCTACCTAACCGCATTATCCAATCTCTTTCTCTCTCTCTTCACTCTCAGCCAGCATTTTTCCGGCATTTTGTGTCCTCTCTCATTTATCAATCTATCATCTTCTCCTCAGATTGCCCTTGAAGTGTTCTCTTTTTATGGCTGGATTGTGTCTTTTTTCCTCCTGAAACTGAGAAATTGGGAGAAAGAAACATACTTAAATAGCAATAATGATTTTGGATTATACGTTTTATTTTGAGGGCAAAAACTAAAATCTGTACTTACTCGTGTCGCTTGAACTCTTTTTTTCCATATTCTTTCCTAACACATTCAGCCATGAATTAGCTTATTTTTCGATTGTTCAGCCAATTATTTTCCCTCTCTCCTTTCTTGCCCTGACTCTTCTTCTTTGAGATGGCGGATTTATCTCTTCAACCTGTCCACCCTTGCTTTTCTCCCACCCTGGTTTGTCCTCCCTCTGACCGCACAGTCATCTCCCTCAGGCTCTCCTCTCTCCTCTCACAGCAGGGCCCAATGTGTGTGAGTGTGCTGGCTGACCCCCCTGCTTCCTTAGGCTATGCTGTGGCTAGCCAGAGAGAGCTGCCTGCCTGCCTCCAGACTGCTGTGGTCAGAGTCGTCTGGCAGGGAGCGGCCTCTCGTTATTTCATTTATTATTTCTTTAATTTTCTTTCCGACATTAAATGAATTAAGCGCAGCGTTCGGTATCATAAAAAATATACAATAGGAGTTATGTTGAAGGCTATTCCAAGATCCTGTTGCGGTTTCTCTGGGGTTTGGGTGCCGGATTGCCGAGGTTTGGGTTGGAGGAAAACTGCTATGATAGTCTGAGTACTGCCAGATTTAGTTGTCAGACTGCCAGCAATATTGGTTGGATATGTGTTGGGGGGGGGGGGGGTATTTTAGAATAAGATAAGGACTTAGATGATGCCGCACGTGAGACTCAGTGGAACAAATGCTCAAAGGAGAAACTCTTTAATAAATATATATACTTTATTAATCTATAAGTCTATACGAAGAAAATATTTAAACTACATCTTTAATACTAACTTTCTACAATACAATCCCCTGCTATAACAGTATGAAGTAAACGATAAATAGTTTGGTATTTACAAAATGATAATTATAGTAATATCCAGTGTATGCAAAATACATACAGGGAAAGACTTTTGGATAGGCTGCCATTCCATAACTTTCAATGTTTTTAGATGTTTGCTTGTGAGACTTGTGAGGGATTATTTGGGCCAAGTTTTTTTTTTTTTTAATTACCAAAAAACATTAAATCGCAAATTTTGGTTCAGTCATCTCAGACGAGTATAACAGACAAATTCAACATTAATCTACAGTGGCACTGGCACACACCACACTGCTCAGGGCAAAGAGAGTAAATAGAAAACACCTTCTGAATGTAGGCGTAAGCAGACATGAGTGTTAAAGCATTAGATTATAATGTTGCCTAACCTGTGACAATAAAAACGTACTCCGCTTTGTTAATATCTGCATGTAGACCAGGACCCATCCACAGCATTGAATAACTCACAGTAGTACATACGGACTGAGGTGGAACAAATTACTGTTCAAAATAAACAGAGAGCCTGGTAAATTATGGGAGGCTGGGTCCAGGTTTTAGCATGGTTATTGCAGAGGCAAAACTCCAGAGAGATTCCCCAGAGATGTACCTCATAATTCATGTGAAAAAGAAGTGATTGTGACATTTAAAAAAAACCCTAAGGGAAACAAAACAGTTGAAAATTTTGCTCCTGTGTGAGGAGGCACTCTCAACCAGTTTAAGAGAGAACATGCTTGTGGTTCTCTGGCCACAGGAACATCTGTCAGATGACGTGTCCGGTTACTACTTCTCAGCCCCAAATTTTTGGGCGTTGGAGATGGGGAATGGAAGGATGGAGACACTGACGGAGGAAGGGCGGAGAACTCTAATGCAGAGAAAGAGAGACTGTATGGGCTTTGGTTGCTCAATCTCTCAATCTGCAGTGCATTCCGGGAATCACTGAAAAATTAACCAATTGTTGGCAACACTTTAAATCTCTGTGAAAGGCCAATATACATTTAAATGCAATTATCTGCTTACAGGAATTAAATTTTCAGCTGTATTGCTTTTTGATTACATTGTTGCTCTCCCTATCCAGTTCTCTTAACCACACGGTTGAATTACCCGCATGGTGCTTTCCTTCAATTTCTCTCCATAAAAAAAAAAAAAAACAGCAATCTCCTATATTACCTCTGTCTTTAAGTCAACCCTACTCTCCCCGCCCTTCATTTTTAACTCTGTTGCTCTCCTTTCTTTCTCAGTATACCCTCTTCTTTTCTTCTTCACTCCTCTTTCATTTCTGCCTTTATCGTCTCTTCCGTCTTTTCCCTTCTTCTCCACCCTACCACTCCTCTCATATTTTAACTCCATCCCCATCCCACCTCCTTCCAAACCATTCTTCCCATTCATCCATTCTTCCTCCACCATACCATCCTGTCAGAGACACTGGTGCAGAGCCTGGCTGCTGGTGCAGTTGAGGCAGCTGACACGGCAACACCAGTGGAAGGTACAGTGGCACCTCTCCGTCACCCTCTCGACCTGGGTGCGGAACCCTCGCCCGCAGCACAGCAGCTCGCAGCCACCCAATGCCCACGATGACTGGTTGCAGCTGCGCCCCACTGTGCCCTGGGCGCCCGTCTTGCCATCATAAGAACAGAAGTTGGGCGACTTCTCAAAGTAGACCAGGTCCCGGGCCGCAGGTGGTTTGTGGGCTGGGTTTTCCGGCTCCAGATGGTGCAGCTCGGCTCGGCGGGAGGCCCGGTTGCTGCCCTTGTTGGCGTAAACCACCCGCGAGGCTCCATCGAAGCGGTCTTTCAGGAAGTCGCTCACCGCCCTAATGCTGGGCAGGCGCACCCAGCAGCTGCGTAGGGTGCAGGACCCTGACATGCCGTGACACTTGCACTCCTGGCGCATCTCTGAGGACACAGTCTGGAAGGAAGATAGTTCTCAGTTAGCTGCAGTGGAAAAGACAAGGGGAAATGGCAATGATGACTAACATTATAAGCATTACTATATTCATGTCGACAATTTGAATCTGACTTGAAATTTGGACAGATTAAACATTGGAAGTTTCAGACTGTGTTTTACTTCCAGTTTGAGCAGCTGCGTTTGGTCTCACCATTCTCCCAGCCTCATTGTTGTGCAGGTTGGTTAAGTAGCGGAGATCTTTGCCCCTCTCGCTTGAGTCCACAAACTCTTTGCTGAACATCTTGCCGAAGTCGATGTTGTCGTTACAACCGCCCCAGTGCCAGTCTGGCCCACTGGGACCTCGGCGATGGTAGTCGCAGGTGCAGGACTCTATGGACCCCTCCGAGCAGGACCGGGCCACTGCATGAGTGACCCCTGCACTCACAATTGCATAGACAAAGGCAGTCTCCCGACAACCTGTTATTGCCATAATAACATCAATAGCTTCAGAGCAGAACCCCAGGGTATGGCTGAATGTCTTTAAGTCACCATCAAAATGTGTGGAATCTTAAATTGTGTTTCTCTCTAGGTTTTTTAATACACACTTGACAGGCGACTTGAGGTAAAAAAAAGCCCATCTCAATTTAAATATATTACTGGCTCTACAGACAAACTACACAAACACATTGCATCCTTTTTGTTGAATATATTTCACGATACTGATAATACAATATAGTGGAATAAATTAGATAGCAATTTTAATTATGCAGATAGATTACTAAATGTCAGTTCAAACACATTTTACCTTTGTTTAACTCTATTCATTAGATTTATGCCAGAAACAGACATTGTGTTGTTTTTCTTTTGCTGACATTTACTAAAACATATAGCAGATACGTCCTACACATGAGAGATTCATTTACTGAAGATGTTGTTTCAGTCTCACCTAATTTTACATCACAATTAAGACCTTCAAAACGGTCTCATCTCTGTTCATATTTGCTATGTCTCTTGTGATGGGGATGCCAAGGGACTCACCACGGTTAATAATTTTGCCAAAGACTGCCGGCCTGTGAGTAGTCGGGCAGTCCCAGCGGCGACTGCGAAACTGCCACTTGCACTCCTTAATGGCGGAATGCAAACCAGCCATGATGGCAGGCAGAACTCCGGGGTTCTGTCGGATCAGCCGGAGCTGATGGCGGTTCAGCAGAGCCAAGCTGGGGTCCAGGTCCATATTTCTTGATTGAGTGAGGAGATTTGTATTCACAATGCCCCTGAAAGGTCAGAAAAGTCCAGTATAAATCACTTTGCAACCACTTTTCTGTATGCTAGAATTTTATACTGTAGTAAACAAGACATTTATTTTTTATTTTGAACTATACCGAATATACATTATTATTGGGGCTTTATGACAATTTCTTCGATATAAGTGAGATACTCCTAAAAATATTAGGTTATATGATATTTGCGTAGAAAAATATTATTAGATGTATGCGAAAGCCAGCCATGTTAACGAAAACTTTTGGGGATAGAACAGTAGTATTATCGAACTTCAATATGAAACCGGTACTCTACATGCTATGTCACCCTAAGCCCTTCACATGTTTCTATCACTCAAATTATTGTCGATACTTTGGTAGATAATGTTTTAATATAATAATTTTTCTAAATCTGATAGTTATGACTATTGGGGAAAGACAAGGAAATATTATCGTGATCGTGTCATAACATAATATGCCTGCAAACCCACCCCTAAAATAAAGAAACGTGTTGCAATGCAGTTTAACTATAATTAACAGATAATCAACTTTCAAACTCACCACCATCTGTTGCTGTTGTTTACCGCCCCCGTGCCAGCGAACAATATTGCCAAAAGGATGCACGCGGCTTTCATCCACAGCAGAACTGAGACTATCCACATTATATTTTCCAGAGGAACGTAGAGAGGAAATCTTCTGAATTACATTGCTAAAAATCGAATTGAATCCTTTTCTAAAAGCAATGATTCTGACGTGAATACGTATCAGTATCATTTAATTATTAATATTAAAGTATTTTTTCGGTGGAGCTCCCAGTAGATGGTATGCATCTATAAGGCTATGCATGTTTTAAAAACATTTTTTTGTTGTTGAATTCAGTTAAATCCTAAATCTGTCCAGTTCTGTTTATCCCTTCCGATTTAACTTCAATATACGTTTAATGATGCCCAGAAAAGTAAGCTACATAAAGTCATAAAACATGCCTGCATCTGGTCGGTCATTTAAAACAGGTACATTGTGCTGCCAAAACTATCCCTTTATATGATGAAAGAAAGAAAGGAAAAAAAAAACCCACCACAGAACTAAGTGAAGTTGGATTTCCTTTAAATGGTTTAGCGGTTGATTAGCACTCAAGTCCAGTGCTGGCTACTGTTTTGTCCAAAAGAGGATGCTGCCGTTGCGACATTCAGTCTTTCTGTGCCAGCGACTTCGTGCGGAATACGTGAAACAGTCCCGTAGACTTGACCGTATTTGTGACTGATAAGCGACACAGCCTTATTAAGCGAAACGAGAAGAAGGAGGAATCAACGTTTTTTTCGGAAGACGTTCTTCTTTTTTCTTCGTGAGGCGAGAGACACTACCGTTAAATAATATAAATGAATTAAAAGCCAATCATTCGCAGCGCACCAAATCGGTACATTCCTCAAGGTGAGTTAGAGGGAAGTAGTTGAAGACAATCACAGATACTTTTACTCCCCCCGTCTTCCAAGTAAATTATTATTATTATTATAAAATTCCGTAGAATGCACTCCACTCTTGCACATAGCCTTGTGAGTACTTGCCCCGAGCATAATGCAGTGCTCGCCCAAGTTACTCAAAATCAACGTACGTACTGTGAAGTCTGGAGATTTGAAACCAAAAATAAATCAAAGTGCTCTTTTAATATAATACTTGAATTAGCCAAATTCCAACCCTTTTGGTTGCATTGTAGGCCTACTCAATTTAGATTATCAAAATGCATTCGTTTAAAAAAAACAAAAAAAAAACTTTCCTGCTTCCCTTCGTTTTGTGGTCCATTCAGAAAAGCATTTGCCAACACACCTGATAAAAAGCCCTGCTTTACGACCTCCAGCCTATTCTACTCTGCGTTGAAAGACGGGTAACGCACAGGTACTTAAATTAATCTAGTTACTGTATGCCGAAACTGCAACATGTAGTCTTTATCGACATTCATTTCGATTAAAAGCCGAAATTTACAGAAACATAAATCTATACGTTGTTGGCTTTACATTGACGCCGTTTAAGATGCGACATCCTTGTAAGAATTATCCTCACACACGGATTTCCATCGTGTCTTCTTACCTGGGTTTACCGGTGAAGTCATGAATCGTAGAAAAGACTGGCGAGGCTATCTTTTTATATACAATTCTTACCGAAAAAGCTTTATATGCCATTTAGTTACGCACTCAGAAGCGGGATATTAAGCACGTTTCATTGCCGGAACAGGGATCAGATTGCAGTCTCGTGTTCTCGGTTTTTTTTTTAAACTATAGACCTGGTTGTATGTTTAGGACTGCAGTTATTAATATTTTTAGAGTTAACTGAATTAAGCCACATTAGATACAAGATATGTATTGTACTGTTAATGACTATCGCCCTAGTCTATATCATCATTATTCTTTGATTACGTGTAATAAAATCAGTGCTCTAAAATGTTAAACCCATTATTGATTGTGGGTCAGTCCATCCCTAAAACTTGCACTAAGTTCCATGGCAAATGGTTAGAGCTACAATTGTTTTTGTCACTGAGAAAACAAATCACGATACAGATTAAGCAAAGGAATCAGGGTGCCACTCTGAATAAATAACATAAACCATGTGCCTGAATGAAAAATAATATAGATTAAAGCATGGCTTTCACATAATGAATTTTCTGCACTGTTAAAGGTTCGTTTGTCCCAGAAAGCAAGAACTGATATTTTTCGAAACCCACGCAACCATACAATTTAATTACAAATTTTGAATTATTGTGTTATTATTATATTATGAGCCGTTTTATTCAGATATTCAAATTTATACACAATTTATTCAGATTTCTCTCATTAAGATTTGGATTCAAACTTGTTGAACACGGGTTTCCTTAATCCGGAACCCGCTGCAGGAACGAAGCAAGTTACATTTTAAATCGTTAAACCATTCAAAACCTAAGTAGCTCCCAGTTTATATTTTTCAGCATTTTTTTCGTCAGTTATTACCAGGCTGTGCTTGGAAAGCTGACGTGTCCCTTGAGTTACATCAAAACAACAGTTAACAAGGTCATAGCTCAAACAATTCAGTTAATTTCTTTACAGTTTCTAGTCATATTTGTATGACTATGCAGAACTTAGGCGCAAATTCTGTATATACCGGACCACACCACACGTAACTGGTTACCGATTGTTAATCGATGAACTCAAATTCAAATTTCACAGTGTGAAAGTGTGTCTACTGAGTTTGTTGCGGGGTTGCGCGAAAGGGCGTGGATACTTGGAAAATCACTAATCTGGAGGTAATCGGTCTACTGGGAGAAACACAGGATATCAAAGCTCTTGTCTGAATACGCAGACCCTCATTAGTCCTGCAGGCATTATGGACACGACTTATGATTGTACATTTTCTTCTTTTTTTCTTCTTTAAAACTGGTAATGTGCAGATGCATAGTGGGACATTCATGTCAAGCCACACTAGTCTAACTACTGTGGCCCAGGAAAGAAACTAAGGATTAAACTTTATTTAAAAAGCAGCAATGAGATAGCAGTGGTCTACTGCATGGGCTATTGATCACATAAAAAAAAAAATCTGGACAAGATTTAACATCTTGGCCATAGTACTTATGCACGTTTTATGTTTTATGAGTACACCACGCATACTCGTGGAAGCATAGTGTTTTCACAACAATGAAAAGAGGACAATAGTGTCAGTGGTTGCTGGGATGGAAACTCAAGAATAGAATAGTAGGTAGTGATAAATAATTAATTGTTTTTGTACAAATTGGGGGGATTCGTGTTGGATGCTAAAATATGTTTACTCTCTCACTGTTTCCCGACATGGCTACCGAAATATCGTAACCAATTCAGTTTCACCTCTTTACTGCTTCTTTTTCTGGCGGAACCATTCTCCACTCAAGCATACCAAATACATATGATTTACTGCTTGTCCCTTGGATGATTTAATGTAATAACCCAGTTCAATGCCTACCCAGTTAATATAGTTTTCTCTTTAAATTTTAATGTGTGATGATTTGAAATCGGCCAATTGCACGATGTTTTCTGGAAAAAAACAACAACAAAAAAAAAACAAAAAAAAACTGAAGTGTAAGTCTTCAATACGTGGGAAAATATAACGAGCTAGAACCTCGACTCCACAAATGTGCGGCTGTTGCGCTGTGGCCAGTGCCGAGATTTACCGCTGCAACGAATGTGCTATTATTGCTGAAATACCGCGAGACCAGTTTCATTCTGCGTACCCGAAATTGGCTGGTGTCACCGTTGGAGGTAAGTGTAGGTGTGGATGGATGTAAAATTATTACAAATTACATACTGGATAACGTTATGAATTTACTGAAATTCAATTAAATTGGCTATGTTTATGCATGATGTAATGCTATTTTTAAAGATGAAAATACGGAGTTCCAGGGACCGTACTAGGTGGATAGCTAGCCAAGCTAACGTTAGCTAGAAATCTATGCATAGAAAAGGGGGGTGATCCACCCGTCAGGAATATTGCTCTGGTTAGCTATCCGTGTTAATAATGGCCACACCTTGTGTGCCTTAACAGCGACTAATGTTAGTTCCGCATAAATACCATACATATATATTGATAAGAAACCGCGGAATGATCAGTTTATCTTAAATAGTCAGGTACTAATAGTCTCCACATTCTATACCGATAGCTACATTCACCACCTAGTTGCTCGGTTGAATCAATTACCGTCCCTTAAGAAGATAAGGCATACAAGGGCACTCGGCTAGGTTTATCGGTTCAGTCATGGATATATCTGCAGTATGCATCGACGGTGGACATGGCAAGAATGGTTTTTGATACATTTGATTAGTTGATGCATGAATGATTTGAAGATGCATCGTACTAGATGGATTTTCGTAAAGCTAAAATGGAATGGCTTTTAGCTTTCGTGCTACCGGGTGGTTGCTCTCAGTTCACGTATTTGACCGAACTGTAACCACGCAACCATTGAACACATTTTATGTCCGTTATTTAAAAAAAAAAAAAAACTGCTTACCTTAAAGTAATATGTGTCTTAAATTACATACTTTGTCATTTGCATTTTTAGTATTACTTTTGGGGATAGGTCTCACATCAGCACCATGGACAGCGCAAACCGATTTTAAACAGAAAACAAAAAATATAAATTTAATATAAATTATTAACCTAAAGTAAAGGATTATCTAACCTAGCCCGTTTTGTTACAACATATTTCCCAGCAATATGATCATTTCAAAACTCAATGTATATTTTAGCTGCAGCTTACTTTTATTCTTGTCTGACAATTCAAGTAAATTGAAAAACATAGCATTAATTACTATTAAAATATATGCTAGCCCAATGTCCAATAAATCTAACTAGCAATCATTGCTCAAAGTAGCTGTCTTCTTTTAATTACAATTTAATTAAAAACACACACATTTGTTTTTTATTTTAGGACCCCATCTTCATGCATTTTTTGGACAATCGTCCCCTAAAGATATGAAACATTTCCAGTTGTCCAGAGGCTGTCAGATTGTACTAGCTTTCGGGCTCGGACATGTGGGTGAGCAGCTAGTGTAGAACAGATTGTGATTCAGCCTGGAGTCTTGGCAAGACCACTGCTGTGTGAGTGAGAAATTCTCTTAACAGAGTATAGTCATGAATGATGCATGCAGGTTTCGAACTTGTGAAAAAGGCTTTAGAGAAGTGTTAATTAATACACTGCGTGTCTCCTTAATATTTGGAATCTTTAACCGTCCTCCTGCACAGAAAATGTTGTTGGATTTTCACAATCTAACCTAGACAGGAACATTAAAGACAATGGTGGCTGCTTGTATTCAGAAGCCTAGGATCAAATGTTAATTTAGTGGCGCTGTTTAATGCTTTTTATTTTATTGAGATGTTCTTGTGTAATTTGTCTTCTAAAGCAGGGGTGTTAAACTCCAGTCATCCAGGGCTGCAGGGTCTGTTGGCATTTGAGCCCCCTCACAATTAGCAACTGATTTACACCTGGAAACACCAGGTGAGGCCATTTCTAATCCAAATAAATACCCCAATTAAACAATTAAGTGTTAAAGCCAGCATACCCTGCGACACTCAAGTTTGACACCTCTGTTCTAAAGCTTGTTTAAATCGGAGAGGCTTCCTGATAAGTCCCTCTTCATCTGCAATGAATTAATTTATGAAGACCATTAATGAAACATTTCTCCATGTTAGCCCTTCATCTTTCAGACCAAAGGCTCATCTGACAAGCAAGGCCCTGCTAAGAACCACAGTTTTTTGGGGGGGGAGCTGCAACAGAGCCAGAAACCCGAGGCAGGATAGGATTATTTCTGGAAAGGTGCACCAAAAACCATGGGAAACATTTTCGGGAATCTGCTGAAAAGCCTGATTGGGAAGAAGGAGATGCGTATTTTGATGGTGGGACTGGATGCGGCAGGAAAAACCACCATCCTGTACAAACTTAAACTTGGAGAGATAGTCACTACCATTCCCACCATTGGTACACACATTCTCATTGATATTTAATTTGTAGGTTGTTACAAATAGATTCAATTTACAAAAAATTCTGAGATCAGTACATTAGAATGAATAGGTGCAATATGTACATAATAGTATGAGTCTGGTAGGTGAGCACTTTTCTTATTTCCCCCAATCAGGGTTCAATGTGGAAACAGTGGAGTACAAGAACATCAGCTTCACGGTTTGGGATGTGGGTGGCCAGGACAAGATTCGGCCTCTGTGGAGGCACTATTTTCAGAACACACAGGGTGAGCTGAGCTCTCTGCAGATTTCACACTTACATGCTGAACGTGTCCCAATCAATCCAACATGAAAATATGCAATGTCTGGTCTTTATGCGGTTTACCCATTTCATTTGTATACTTTTCTGCACCAATAGTCAGGGGAAAATTTTAAAACAAATCACTTTTGGGCTGCTCTGTCATTATAATGTATTACAATACAGAATAAAGTTTTTAACAACTTCAGCACTACGCTAACACTTGGGGTCTAGTGGCCAAATGTTATGTGAGATATCAGTTTTATTGGAAATTAAATCAGGATGGTCTGAACACTCCTCAGAATTTCCACTCACACATATGTCCCACCCCTCTATAAATTCTAAAATGAAATTCTCCTGTTTAGATGAAGTTTGCAGGCACCGCATTGAATTTGTTGCAGAAAAGCGATCTAGTCATAAAGATGAACTTTAAGAAGAATTAGGATTTAAGAATCCTAATATTAAATAACTCAGAAACATTAGAACAACTGTTGGGTGATTAGCGTTTGCTTTATTCATTACCGGTAGAAGAAACAACACGTTCAAGTTATTGGCGAACACCAGTCTAGCCTTGAATCGGACACCCTGACCCCTGGCCTGGTCTGTCCCACCCATCTCTGACAGGCCTGATTTTCGTGGTGGACAGCAATGACCGGGAGCGGGTGAACGAAGCACGGGAGGAGCTGATGAGGATGCTGGCCGAGGATGAGTTGCGGGATGCAGTTCTTCTCGTTTTCGCCAACAAGCAGGCACGACCGCTTTCCCCAGCTCCGACAACCTTCAGAAATCCACATTTTTGCCATCTCTGGTTCCCTCTATAGCTCCTGCACTCGCTGCTCTGCTTTACTTCTCATCTAATTTTCTCATCCTTTTCTGTTTCAAAACAGACGCTACAAATACAGACAATTGATCAAGGAGCTTTTCGAATGATGATAAATGTCGAATCACTATATCGAAATAACAATTTCATTCATAATGCTGAATAATAACTTTCGAATGTGTTTTGAAACGTGAAATGCTCATGCATTGAAGACTTTGAAAACTGAATGAGTTGCAATATTAGCTATGAGTTTTCTTGTTAATGTTGACATTAAATATAAAAACAAAAACAAAAGGTGATGTCAGGGACAACATTATTTTTCAGGCACTTGATTTGTGCAACGGCGGTTTAGTAAATATCCAGCTGTACAACTGAGTAAAGTCAAATTTTTTAGTTGAAAGACGTAAGTCAAACTAGAAAAGCTTAGCAAATGCATCACTTTTATTATAATCACAATATTTCCATTTATTGTTCCTAAAATCTGGCGTATTCTTGCCGGACTTAAAGCTACAGTGCAATCTGGATTGTCCCTGATAATTTAATTGCCATAAAACAGAATATTCTATCTAACTCTGCACTTGTGATACATTTGTCTAATTTCTTTTGACTAAAAGCTTGTTGAACTTACCAAGATTATTTCTTAGTTTTTATATGTTGCTTTTACTCAAACAAATGACAGTAGTTATATAGTTATATGGTAAATATTGTTGCAAAACAATATGTTATGCTTAAAATGTTAATTTAACAGAGCAGTGCCTCTATTCATATAAGTGGACTGCAGTGTACTGTAGATACAGGAGAGAAATTTTCAGAACCAGAGAATTAATCACTCTTTAAAGGGAAAGGGTCAGAGGTCATGACTGCTTTTCATCACAGAAATGCAAGAAATCATTTTATGGTTTCCTTTGTTATTGTCCGACAATGTGGTATCACAGGATCAGTGCAGACTCACCGTGCACAAGTGCTGTTTCAGAAAAAGCAGTGCTAATTGAACGTGTTGGACGTGAGTGCACCTAATTTCCGCGTTCACTCACCGTACCTCTTGTGCTCCTTTGTTGTCTCCATCTGCAGGACCTGCCCAATGCCATGAACGCGGCAGAGATCACAGACAAGCTGGGCCTGCACTCCCTTCGCCACCGCAACTGGTACATCCAGGCCACCTGTGCCACCAGCGGGGACGGCCTATACGAGGGACTGGACTGGCTGGCCAACCAGCTAAAGAACAAGAAGTGAGACCGACACAGTGCAAAGGGAGGGGCAGGGGGAGGGCTGGGGTGGGGCAAGAGTGAGTACAACCTGGGTTGTAGTTTTGTGTTCGGTTTCCAAGGGCGTTGGGGGCAAGAATTTGGAGCGAGGGCTCAGGTGGTCGTTGCAGACATCACCCCCTCCCCCACCACTCACATGCGTCAATTTCACTTTCTAACCCTCTCCCCCTCCTGAAGTGGGTCTGATTTTGTCCACCTTCAGTAGAGACCAGATACAATCGGTGGAACTCTTGGCTTCACAGTTTGGTGATTCAGTTGTTAAAAAACACTGAAGAAAAAGTTTGTCAGGTAACTTCAGTCCTCTGTCAGGTTTTCTCTATAAATGGATGATCAAAAACTGCAAGTATTTTGATTGATTTAATTGATTTAAGCCAGTCATTGTCCAGAGTGTGCAATTTCTCGAACCTGGGCCTAAAACAGTCGTGCTTATTCGTCTGACTATAATGATGTTTGAACTCTGTTCTGGAGAAAGTTGCTTTTTGCTCTGTTTTCATTCTCTACTTGTTTGAAATGTTTGTTGTTGTCTCGATTTCGATCTGGTTTTTACTGTGGGTTTATTTGGTCATTCCACCTTATATAACCTTGATAGCCTTTAATCAAACTGTAAAAAGCATTGTCATCAATAGGAAAGTTCGGAAAAGGCTTTTACAGGCTAGTTTAAAACAATTAAAGAGGTGCCCATTTATGAGGAAATATAAGTATTTGGCTTGTCTGTATTTTCTCATTGATCTAGGCTAGGGAAAGGGCACATTTTGAATATACCTGATACCAGGTCTTAAAAATTCTAGGGCAGGTCCACTGTTGTTTGCGTAACTTTTGTCTGACTGTCTGCCCCTTTATTATCATGGCTGGCTTTGTCATGTTCTGGAGTATTTTTAAGGTTCAGATGAGCGTTGCACATGCTTTGCCCACCCTACTCAGTTAGTGTGAGCTGGTACCGTCTCTCACAGACGCAAGCCTTTCCAGTTACGTCCAGACTGTGTCGCATACTGTACACCTCATTCTCAAGTGCAGAGTTCAAATGGGTCTGTTATATTTACCTTATTTATGTTTTTAATGAGACTATTTGGTTGTTCCTGTGATTCAGTCAACTCTTCATTCATAGACTTGGACTTGTGCTTTGTTGTGTTCTTAAAATGTACTAATGCCATTTCACCGGCTGTGGAACATTTCAGAAGTGGGACTGTGAGTAAACGGGCATGTAACAGTGCTTTATTATTCCCAGTGTGTAAGTTAAAAGTGATCTGGCTTTCATTTCCCACCTTTGCACAGAGGTGTCACGTTATTGGAATCCTCTCTAGCCGTATTGGAAAAAGTCAGAACTGAGAAAACTTCTAACCACACATGTTTACATACTATGGTGCAGTGTTGTTTTGCGTCCAATGTATTTTGTTCACAACTCTGGTTTAAACCCCAGTGTTTAATAATGTTGGGAACATGGTATTATTTAACGGGCTTATTAAATATAACTGTTGTATTGGTTTTCTTGCATTTTCCTATTCCATCTGGGAATAGAGTAGGTCTGAGTAGGTTTTCTTGTCAATGATTTGATCCAACCGGGTATCTGTCCACTTTAAATGTAGGTCATTTTTAAATATCTGATTTTTTTTGAAGTACTAAAAGCTATTTGTGAGTTAAAATGTGATGTAAATGCATGTAAATGCTGTCTTTCATATCTGACATAATAAAATATCTGTCTCAATATTTTATAAGAATTTAGGTAAAAGGGCCAGGGCACCTTCTGGAATTGGCAGGTAGGGGGTGGGGGAGGTTGTGAATTAGCAGGAGTTTTAGTGGGAAGAGTGTCTTTCCTTGGGGTCTGGTATTTCGGTATTTCGGTTTTATTTTAGTTGGATCAAGCTAAATGAGTTGTCTTTGTGTTTTTTCTTTCTGTGTTTTTGTTAATGCAGTTTGCGGGTTGTGTGTGGAATTAGTTGAATATAAACTCTCCTTCTCTTGGTTCTTTGCTCAAATCTATTCTGCACGTTTTTGCATGAGCTATACCTGTTGGGTGGTTAGATGGATGGATAGATGGATTGATAGGTAGTTAGATATATATGCTGCTCATGTTGCTTGCATTGCAAAGTGGTTTTCCTGTCATGTGTGTTTCTGCGGCGTGTAGATAGACATGTTATACTTTGACTGCATGCCAATAGAGACGTAGGGCTTGTACTGCATGCCTCTCATACTGAAACAATAGATAGATTACTAGATTTAGTGATATTGTGCATAAACACGTTTATTCTTACCTTGTTATGTGCGAATGTTGCATGAATACCATTGCTACAGTTAGTGGGGTAGATAAAGTAGATAAATCCCTAGACAGAGGGGCAGAACAATTTGTGGTGGCTGTATGTCTCTTGCACTATGTAGTGATTACAAGTTGTGGGTAACAAACCCCTATATCTGATATAACCTAATATATTTCTCCATGCCCTATTGCAAATACAGCTGCCCTTGTTTCGACACAAGAGAGGAGGGATTTGAATTACACACAGCACACACATAGTGACGCAAACTGCTCTTTGTTTTATTTTATTTTTATCTCTCGTCATTAAGTTGAACTAATGATGCTTAAACGGACCAGGACAATACATGGTTGGAAATTAATGTTTATTTATCACAGAATTTACTTATCACAGAAGTGTGTGACTCAATGTAAGATTTTTAAAAATGTTATTTATTACCGTTGGTAGAAGAACCAGAAAGAAACAAATGCTTTAATGTTGTATGCTGATCAATTTGGTTCAAGTTTTGAATCCTTTTTTTGTTACTTTAAACTAGAGTTGTGCTGCTGAAACCTGAGGCCAGATAACAAAACAACATGTCTGTTATTAACTGTATTAACTCAATGGAATATTGACACCTCCTTGTGTGTTTGGAGGCAAATGTTATAGAGGGGACGAGCTCAGTGAGTCCGGGATATGAATCGATAAAGACAGACCTCTCTCATTGCGTTGTTTTTTAATCTGTTTGTTTTACCCTAGAACATTTGACCTTTGAAAAAACAAGTAGGCCTAGTTTGTATTAGAAGTCAGTTGCAAACCAACAAAAAAAAAACTAGTTTCACCTTATTATATTACATCTGTTCATGATGAACAAAGCCTACAGTCTTCAGTCTTCACAAGCAGAAACATCGCTACAATTTGTCAAATAATGTTGGAACAATTGAATATCTGTGGCCTTAAACAGATAGTGTTGTCAAATTCAGTTTTTCTTTTGTTGGTTTGCAAGTTTCTGTTTTGGATAATGAGGAAATAAATCAGTATCTTTGAATTCCTTCATCTGATTATTTGATTGTTGTGACAAATTGTTTTACTGCTTTTAATTAATATAAACATTTTTCTATGTTATGTTTGTGTTTCTAAGTGCAAGATCAGTCTGCAAGGTTTTAATTTACCTCCCCTTTACTGTGTTGCAAGAGTGTGCTTGGTTATTAGGTCGTAGGTTTGATGTTTCTGGTCTCATTTTGATGGATAGACAGTGTCTGTGAAACTAACGATAATCAAATTATGCCGATGACGATGAATTACTGTAATTATGTAATGAAGAAAACTAGTAATGTTGATAAAATGTTTAGTCTCTGGGTTCACGGTTTCAGTCTGTGACGTAAAAAGTCCTGCTGTGCTGAAAAATAAACCCGTTTTCTGTATGACCTGTCCTCCAGGCTCCGTGTGGCTTATGATGGGGGGCTGGGAGGAGGGGCTTCGGCTGGGTAACAGGAAAGAGACTGCCAAGTACTCATCTCAGATTACTGCATGGGTGTCAGCGCAGCACAGGGACTCCCAGAAATGCAGGCCTGCTGATTGCCATCATAGCGATTCCAACAACTTTTCTTTTATATTTATCCCCCCCCCCCCCCCCCCAAAAAAGTGAACAAATCATCGAAGAGAGCACTCTTGATGATAATGTGGAATACTCTCAGTGGCAGAGTGCCGTTCCCTCCTGCCGTCAGTTCTGCTCTCCTGGTCAATGTTTCCTGGGGTCTAATGGCGGCCGGCATGTGGGGCTCCTGTCCGAGATCCCCAGTGAGAGAAACACAGTAGTAGGCGAGTTGTGGGAGTGATCGCTGGGATTTATTGGCAGGATCTTCCCACTTCCGGAAGGTCAATCACCACAGCAGCAACACAGCAATCAATGCCTTGAATCAGAGGGGGATGTTCCCACCAGCCCTCATCCTGCTACACCTCTGCCAAACGCTACAGTCACACATGTACATGCTGTATATGTCACCATGTCCAAATTCAAGACATCACACTTGCAACTTGAGTGTGTTCGTAGTATCATATTTTGTGTGAAGAACTTCCCAAACTCCATCAAGTATTTTAATTGATTCAGGGCCATATTTGATCATGCTCATCACTACTCTCCAGAGGAAGGTTTGACTGGAGGGGCCAGTGTCTTTAGTCTTTTCTGTTTAGTAATGAATTGTGGATTGCATTCAGAATTCTCCTTATCTGCAGCAGTATGTGCTCAGCATTAGGCTATTGGTGGTGTTCTAAGCTCTCTGCACTATATCAGAGAGACAGAGTTAGAGCAGAGTTAGAGATTTAGAGCAGTGGTTTCTAACCTTTTTTGAGGTTTTTTTCACGGACCCCTTTGAAAATCTGGTGAAATCTATGGACCCCCTCCCTAGAAAAATGCATATAAATGAATATAAATGTTACATTTTTATTTGACTTTCACGGACCCCCTGAAGCCCATCCATGGACCCCCGGTTAAGAACCCCTGATTTAGAGTACCGCACCCGAAGACTAAGGAAAGATATTTCGCGGTGGGTCCCTCTTCTGTATAGAGTGGGCATGGCAAGGAGATTATTTAAATTCACTGTCAAATACATAATTTGAAGATGGAACAGTGTTTGTAATGTTGCAAAGTTATTAGAGGAAATGCAAAGATTTATATGATTATTTTGTGAGATTGAATTACATTATATATTACATTAATTTTGGGTTGGCAGTAGTCAGAATTATACCTTAGTCTGGAGGACTAGACATAAAGTCATTAGAGCTGAGTCATGTCATCATCAAGATCACCATCACCGTAGCTACTGTGTATGCTTGCTATATACCCTGAAATCAAGCACAGGGATAATGCAATTGGACTTTCCATCCACCCACCTACTGTTGTGCTATTACTCATTTAAAACCATATCTACATGTGGTGGATCTACACGGGGGTAGATCCACCACCAGCCCAAGCAGAGCCAGACACAAGTATGTCAAATACAATCAATTAAAATTTTCTGGTACAGTCAAATGAAGTGAGAGCCAGACACGGCTCTCACTTCACTATGACCCTCTCACCTAGCCGCACCAATGTCTTCCCGGGCCCTCACCTGACAATTCATGCAAACGTTCACTATATAACTAAAGAAACTTCACCAACTAAGAAAAATGAAAAATTAAGTAAAAGCAGGACAAAAAAAGTGGAAAAAATTATTTAATTATATAAACTTCCTGCCACAGGACTAGGGAAAATTATGGAAACCCAAGAGGGACAAAAGTTTGACATATACACCACATAGCCAAAAGTCTGCGGACACCTGCTTGTTGAATATCTCATTCCAAATAAAATGGAGTTGGTCCCCCCTTGCTGCATTAACAGCAGTTATAACTCCACTCTTCTGGGAAGGCTGTCCACTAGATGTTGGAACATTGCAGGGACTTGCTTCCATTCAGCCACAATTTCTGCATGGACCTTGCTTTGTGCATGGGGGCATTATTATGCTGAAACAGGAAAGAGCCTTCCCCAAGCTGCTGCCACAAAGTTAGAAGCACAGAGTCGTCTAGAATGTCATTGTATCCTGTAGTTATATGATTTCCCTTTACTGAAAGGGCCTAGACTAAACCATGAAAAATAGCCCTAGACCATAATTCTTTCTCCATCAAACACCATTAGCACTATGCATTCTTGTGTCTCCCGGTATCTGATAAACCCAGATTCTTCCATCGAACTGCCAGATGGTGAAGCCCTCCAGAGAACACGTTTCTACTGCTCCAGAGTCCAATGGTGGCGAGCTTCAGCCGACGCTTGACATTGTCCATGGAGATCTTATGGTTGTTTGTGGCTCCGTGGAAACCCATTTCATGAACAGTTCATGTGCTGACGTTGCTTTCAGAGGCAGTTTGAAATTTGGTAGTGAGACAAACTGACCTGTTGCTTTGAGATTGAAGAGAACTCTCATGATCACATATTGTTCTGTCATCCGCATCTTACTAATTAAGCAGAATTTGTTATGCAGTAAAATAACCAAATCCACTGATTTGAAGGGGTGGTGTTCACATAATTTTGGCCATGGAATGAATCATTTTATGAATTTAGGGTTAATTTACAGAGTTATGTACACAAGTTCCATAGTTCAGAGGGTCAAAAAAGGAACATTTAGCTCCTGACTGACAATAAACCTGCCGGTCCCTTCAATGATGCAGAAATAGCAAGCAGCCATGAGTACTCCTACCAACTCCCTTCTTCCTATCTGGATTTTCTTTGTCATTTGTCCCAGTCACAGTCAGCAATCACATGATAATGATTTAAACCTGCAATCGCTGCACAATCTCTGGGCTACACTAAGGTGACCGCCATTACTGGTCAAGCCAAACACTTTTTAAATATACATTATTAAACTGAACTGCTGATATTAGGCAAAAATGCTACTTTTGAAATGCAAGTGCTAAAAAGGTCTATTAGTTCTATGCTACAATACTTAGCATCACAATAGCAGCAAGATTTAGCAGGGGTTGGCAACGTTCATATTTTAGGAGCCAAGGTACAGAGCAAAGACTACCACTAGGGTCTACCAGCAATGAGGCTGCAGAGGGACTCATGTGTGATGTGCTATCTCTATAATGGCAGAGGACAGTGGACCTGATGCTAATGAAAGGTCAGGAAATGTCAGTATCAAGGAAGGGGAAATTATTTAGTTGACTGTAGTGATGCAGTTTGTAACACTTTGAGGTTAAGATCACATCAGTACTTTTGGCTTGTGTAGCCTTGACACCAGACTGATTGGGGGTCTAGAAGACTGCTCTGCAAAAGAAAACTGGAAAGTTTGTTAACTGCAACTTGAACCAGAGTTTTGTAGACGAGATAAGAAATACTGGGTCATTCTAGACAGCTTATGCATCCAAAATGAACTTCAGGGGCAGGGCTGAAGAGCAGGCTTGCTTGAAGCCTGAGGGAAAACACTGGTGGCCAGGAAGGTGACAAATCCGATGATACTGGTGGAGGAGATCTAGAGCAGAAGCCTGCTTTGAGAGACGTGTCTCTCCCCCAATTAGTGCTGAACCCTCTGTATGGGAAGTATGGTTTGCAGCATCTTAAATGATGGTGTATGGGAGGTTATGAACCATTAACAAAGTTTACAACTCTCAATTCCAAATTGGGCAGAAAAGATGAAAAAATAATCTGCAAATCCAAATTTAAAAATAGAGTAGAATATAATGATTCTGAAAGATCCAAAACTACATGTGTAGTGGCATGAAGAAAGCCTCATGTACTCTGTGGTCAAAGTGTGACTACTAAAAGGGCTTGATGAGGGCAGGGTCACAAACACTTGGTGAGGCTTGGCAGAGGTTCAGACAAGATTTTCTTTTTTAATGGCTCTTTTCTTTTTAAAAGTTATTAACTTTTAAAAATTCTTGCAAAAACAGAATAAACCACACAATTTGCCTTGCCACCTGGCATTTCTTCTCCTTCTCTTTTATTTGGAAGCCTGCCACTTCCTGGTTTTTAAATATCCTTAGACCAATAGATGGCCAATTAGTTGGGTTACTCATTCCTGAGATCATGGGGATTGTTGTGCTGAGGTTGCAGTGACCATGACCTCGGCACATCCACAAAAAAATACACCACAAAACTGAATATTGTATATTCTTTCAAATGATACATTAATTTCTACTGTATTTGCTATTTTGTTGCAGTTTCTTACAGACGCTGATTGTGTTGAATTATATATGCGTGTGTCTTCATTTTTAGAAATCTATTTATTTCTCACATAGGCCATTCACTAGTTTCCACTAGTTTGGAAACAATTACCTAATAAAAAAATATTTAATGGTGAAATAAAGGTATTAATCTAAAGAGTATTTAAGTCACTGCCTTTATTGTACGAATGAATGGCACCGCTGATCAAACAAAAACTCCACTTGAAGAAACAGCACTATTAAAAAAAAATTTTTTCCAAAAACAAAAGGTTGCTATGCCTGTTGCTATGAGCGTAAGGAAAACAATTCCTACATGCTCATTCAAAGAGGTATGATTGTTGCCACCAATTTACACACAACCACACCTACTCAAATCTGTTTTTTATGCTTGTAACCTACCTGGCTAGTATTGGTGACGGATAATTTTATTGTTTTTAACTCCAATTTCAGTGTTGTGTTTTCAGTTGTGCCAAATGTTGTGATTTACTAATAATCTATGAACTGGTACAACAACAAAATCTTAGTTATGCATGGGTTATATGTTAAACACATTTTAAAATGCTAACAATGATTTTTTGAACACCAAGTTTTTCTGTGAAAAATGTTTTAAAAATTTTGAGAATCAGTGAGAGCCGTTTTTAGTTCTCATCGATTCAATCACTGCCACATGCTGACTTGAATTACAAGAACAGCCAGTTTTCCAGAACTGGTTCCATGACCAGACAATCCTTGTTTGCATATAGTCAAGACAGGAGTAAAGCTCAGAATATTCAGTTCTTTGTCTCACCAAACCCGAATTTCTTCTAGGTCGTAAACATAACTAAATGTCTTTGTGTTTCTCTCTCTCTCTCTCTCTCTCTCTCTCTCTCTCTCTCTCTGTGTAAAATTCTAATAATTGAATTAATATGTTAATGTATGTGTATAGTCTAAGTATATGTATGTGTGTTTATGCGTATGTATAAAACAATGTGCACGTTTAATGTTTTCCTTTAGTTTCCTTTAGGAACAAAAGCGTTTAGACGAACACAACCAGACTATCCACCGATCTCCTAACTGAGAAAATAACAATAACAAAAAATCAATATTCACTAATGATTTGCAAAAAACAGACCTTTGGAATTTGGTCATTCAAATTGTCTGATCCATGTGTTGGATGCATTCCAAAAACATACAAACGAGAAGCCTTCTCTACGTACCACTTCTGATTGGTACGAAGTCTAGTAGCTAGACCAATGAACAACACCCCTCTCTTTTATTGCGGGAGTGGTAAACTGCCGTGAGACTCAAGGTTTTCTCTACGTTTTATTTCCTTGTTGACGCCTCACTGAGTTACATTTGCTATTTGATTTGAGCGTTTTTCCTATTTCTGTTTCGTTAATCTTTCCGGAGTTCAGGTGGATTTATAGTGAAAAAAGTTCTGGTAAAATTGAAACCGTGGGAATTTTTTCAAATGAGACACTTAATACATTCAAAAATAAAACTAACAGGGAAATTATTTGAATGAGGAAATGGAGACGACCAAGTTCATCTGAATGATTTCCATGAATTGCGTATTAAAAGGACTAGTCAGGGAAGAGTAATAAAAGCGTCTCTGCATCCGCGAGTCATGGTACCTCGATTCTACTGACGTTCGTCGGTGCCTGCTTATAAGGATGGTTGTGCGTCGACAGGTGCTCACGCTGTGTGTCGCGATCCTGTGGTTTCTTCAGCCCACTGAGTCTCAAACTCATAAAGGTATGTCCATTTAACAGATTACCTGTGTTTCCACTCAATTTATCTTAATTTAGCTTAAACCATTTAGATTCGTACTTTTATGTCAACAATGTTGCGCTTACATAGCCATAGTCCATAAAAACTAGAAAAAAGTAATTTATTACAGAAAACTTTGTGTCCAATCTTCGTTTGCAATGCCAGTTGAATGTTGTGGTCCTGTGGTTCAAATAATTTAATTAAGACTGATTATATTAAATTGTATGTGCGAGTCACACACTGCAGGAGTTAAGGTAAAAAAAATAATTACAGAATCCATGCAGTGATGCTGCGTGTGATGAGATGGACATGTAAATATTAATTGTGTTGCTCATTATCAAGAATTTGCGTGTGTGGTATATATATTTAAAATAGCAAAATATACAATTATGTACACAATTCTATTATTAGTTTCTGTGAATTTGCCATTGTCCAGGTACCTGAATTGTCACGACCTTACTAAATCACAATTTTACTATAGGTCAAATTTTTTGTTTTATTTGGATGGGTTGAGTCTTGGGATACATTTACAAAAATGAAATAAAAACTTTTTTTTACAAGATTTAATTATGATTTTGAACTTTAATAAACACGTCTTTCCTATGTTTTCCTATGTTCACACAGGAATGTTGTAGCTAAACTTAAAAGCTACATTTTTCCCAAGTACAAAGCCCCTTTTTAAACAAATGCTACACTAATTGTGTTTAATTGTTTTGCATAATTGAATTAAACATTTAGTTTGGTGCAGTAGAAAAAATATAGCTTGTTTGTGAGGTCATTTGTTTCACTGTAGCCCTGCAGATGATTAGCACAGTAGAAGTTGGAAAAAAAATGTATTTCTTAAAAATAGATACATTTTGTTGTTATATTTCTTGTCACTATACATAGTCACGTTGGGCATAAAGTATTGTAATTGCATGAGAAAAAACTTTAATTAATAAATACAAAAAAAAGAAAAAAAACAGGCGAAAATTCTGAAAATTCCCTAGCTTAAGTTTGACGAAATTTTATGGAAATCGTCTGCCCCTCTACAACCCTAGCTGAGTTCATTGTTGCTTGCGTATTTTGACATTTTATAAAGGAATGGTTAAGGACACAGAAAACAAAGTGAATGCTTCATTAAATGCATTACTTTACGAATACGTGGGCTATGGAAAGCAACGTTTCTGAGTGATGCACATGACAGAATGCTGAGTGCCCTCTGAATTAGTGGGTTTTTTGTCCATGATCTGAAGTCAGTTAACCCTAGGACAATGTGCTCATTGTGGCACCCTAGACCCGTTGCATCAAAGAAAGCCTGATTAACCAGTTGACAGCGCTGGTCCACAATACTGCTCTTCATGGGGAACAGCAAAGCCACTCAGCCTACAGCTCTCAGCAGCCAGTCATTTTCACTGGTGAAAACAGTGTCCTGGACAAAGAGAACACAAATGTCAATGTATGTCTGGGTTAATGGAATAGAGAGCCCTACATCACTTTCTTTGTTGACTACTGGGTCCTTTGAGGTCCTTTATGTGTCTACAGGTACTTGAACCTGGACGCATGTAGAAATGTGCTGCAGTCTGTTTTTCTGCAGGTCCTTTAGTACATTGCTATAGAGCGGTTAGCGCCTGATTAAATCAGCGCTTGGAGGTGTCCAAACCACTCAATACAGCTGACTGTCATACCCACTTGCTCTCCTGTCTACCCCTAGTCTAAACATTTGGGTTTTTTTTATCGGCCACCGTTTCTCCGGACGCAGCTCTCGGGGCAGCTGCCTTCGCTCTGGAAGAATCCGTGCACTGATTTTAGAGTTAGTCATTATGGGCGGGAGACACAGTGATCCCAATCAGTGTGGCGCTCACTGAACTTTGTCATAACTGCTGTAAAACAAAGCCGTTGGCAAATGCCAAGGTGCACGGCATCTGGGGACGAAAACAACATACCTCGCAGTGGCTGAGCAGCTCCAGCAAGTTCAGAGAGGTTAAATGGGGGGAGCCAGGACAAAGGGCCCATTACTGTCCCTACTGACACTGCAGGTCTGAGAATAGGATGCAAAACATCTGTTTTGTTTTCCTGAATGCATATACCAGACCTACAGAATATGAAATCAAATGTCACACTTGCAGTGTGCTTACCTGTTATGTGTTAACAGGTTCTGAATCGGGCCATCCCTGCTTGAAAGCCTCTGCTTCCATGTTTGGTCTGGATGGACGACTTTTCAATGTTTAGCCTCTCTCCTCCTTTGAGAGCGAACAGACAGTGTCTTTGTGGCCTCTATATCAGGGATGTTCAAATACTGCAGAGATTACAGTGCACAGTTTGAATTTTTAAGCCCTTTGTATTATGTTTATGTCACTGTTAGCACTGAGTTTATGAACCTGCATTCCAACAGGACATTATGAGACTTATGTTACTTGAGTGCCTGGTGTCGCATCTGAAAGCTACATCTTTCCATGTTATGCTGGTATATACGTCGACAGCATCTGTTTATATTTACAGTCTGATTGTTTATGGCACAGGTCACAAACCCAGCATACAGGATCATGCTCAAAGTGTTCAAATCGCTACGAGTGAATTACTTGTCACACTGCGGATGTGAAAAAGGTATTCTTTAAAAGGGTGAGGACAATCTTGAGCACACCATTATTTAGAGTTGGATCACTACTGGACATTCTCTTAAACTGTGATTTAGATGACATTTTCTGGTGAAAATGTGCAGCCTGTCGGGGTTTTCAAAAAGTATGCGGTTCAGTAGCAATAGTGCTCTGTTAACAACTGTGATGAAGTTGATTGTGAATACGGCAGCCTTTAAACAAAGGTCGGTATTATCTTAATGACCAACCCCTTTGTGTTAATAACCATCTTTGAATACTGACTTTAAAAAACCCCCAAAAGATGCCTGACGTTCAGCATTGAGCTTCATGTTGACAATGTGACTTTTCACTTGAGCGATGCCTGTAATAACAAGGAAACACGCGATGGCTAGTGCGATGTACCTGGGGTTAGGGTCATTTATTGCAGTAAATGATGTAGCGCTGGTCGCATTTTTTTTGACCTATTCCCATTTTTCCCCCTCATTGAGCTCTGTAGCACCAGAAATACAAACACCGATAACAGCTGAAATCTCTGGGTGAACATAATCAAACCGCTCTCTACCACTGCAATCAATATCAGTATTTTTTAACCCTTTTTTTTTTACATTACTGCGTAGTTCATCAGACTTTGTGTGTGCGTGTGCGTGTGCGTGTGCGTGTGTGTGTGTGTGTGTGTGTGTGTGTGGGTGGGTGACATTCCGCGCTTGAGTGTGAGAATGTGTCTTAAAGGTATGTGGTAATCTCTTGGTGACTCATGCCAAGTTTCTGTTTACTCGACTCACCGTTTCTATTTTTTCAGTCAGCTTGTTTTTCCCCTCCCCTCCTCTTTTTTTTCTTCTCCCTTTTGAATTCGTAAACCCTGAAACGTCTAAATGAAAACGGATGAACAGGTGCCCTCCCTCAGGTGCACACACACACACACATATACACACTCACACATTCGCACACACACGCTCACTCACACACACATATACACACTCACACAAACACACACACAAACACAAACACACACACATATACACAGTCACACACACACAAACACACACACACATATTCACACTCACTCACAAACACACTCACACACACAGTCACTCACACACACAGTCACACACACACACACACACAGACACTCACACACACAGTCACACACACACTCTCTCACACACACTCTCTCACACACACAGTCACACACACACACGCACACTCACTCTCACACACACTCACAGTCACACACACTCACACACACACACGCCCACACACTCTCACACACACACTCACACACATACAGACAGACACACACACACACACACACTCTCACACACACACACACACACTCACTGTCACACACAGACACACTCACACACACACACACATACTCACACACACTTTCACACACACACACACACACACACACACACACACACACACACACACACACACACACACACACACACACAC
>JAOYSI010026730.1:0-12894 GCA_025775065.1 Hiodon alosoides
ATATATATTCCTTCCTGTTTAAGCAACAATATATGTGTGTATATATTATATATTGTTGCTTAAACATCCACTACACAAAGTGATATAGAGAAAATGACCAGCTCATTGATTGGCTGAAGAAAGATTTATTTAGCAGGCTCACTCAGGTTGATCTGACCAACTAATATACCTGGATATTGAATTAAACTGTATAAGATAAGTGCCTTACTGAAGCTCAAACCGGCCCTTCCTGGGGTTTTAATATGTTGTACTTGTTTTTAACATACAACTTTTTTCAGTGCCTCAGTCACAAGCCGTCTAATGCTATCATTTTTATTTAAGTGTTATATAATTCATTTTATTTTTTATTTCCCTATAAGACATCTTGGTACAAATCTGTGTTCTTTTTAAAAAAAAAGCAGGGCTTCAGGCATGACAACCCAATTGTAAGAAATCAGACGAGATCAGAAGGCGACCTTCAAAGGCTTGGACTCAGCTCTGTCAATGTATTGTAATATAGGAGTTATAAATTTAGAGCAAGAATTACAATCTTTGTTCTTTGAACAATGGCTTGTGTGTACACTGTTATGGTTAAAAGGGGTCGCCGAGAAATTTCATACAGTAACGTGATATTTTAAAAATTGGGTTGAACTTACATGATGTAATTTTAAGAGGTGAAAAGGAACTTAATTTTTTTTTTTTCACCCAAACATCAGACCACTTTTAAATATGTCTCGTAGACAAAGGCATTCACTTCCCCCAGGCTGTTGACCTGGTAGAGATTGGGACTCCCAGGTCGACAGAAACAGGTAAACTGAAGGTCTTGATCACCAGGTTACATCACATTTCCCTTCACTTCGATTAACAAATAATCTTACAATTTAGTGGATTGGAAGAAATCTTTGATGTTTCCCTTCTGCTTCAGGCCCTAAGGCAGCTGATTCCGCTTGGTTAAGCGCCAGCGTTTTACCTGTCTATGCAGGTAGTGGTTCCATAATGGCCTATTGTGTTTGTGACCTCAAAGGAAATCAGAGCAGGAATCAGGAAATTTGGGCAGAGCTGGCATGTGGGGCAGGGAACTATGAGCTAGGCTCTGAACCATAAATAATAAATGGCCACTGTCTGCATGTTTTTATTGTTATGCATGTATGTGAATGTAAGCATACCCTCCTGTTGGCTTCACACAGAACGCACAGCATGTTGCCTTTAAAAAATGTAAAAAAAATTTTTAAAAAGGGGTGTTTATATGAGCCCCTTTCAAACAGAGCAAATATTTCCTCTTTCTTCCCAGCAAAAACCATTTATACACCCAAGACTTTAGCCAGGAACTCAGAAAGATGCTAAACTTCATGTTATTCTCAACAAGCTAATGGTCTTAAAGTTCATATGGTCTTTATAATGTAATAGACTGATATAAAGAAATATTTACTGAATTTCAGCCAACTATGTTTTTAAACTATGTTCTAGCAAACATCCTAACAAACTATTACTGGGATAGCGTTAAAATTATCAGTCCGTCTTGGTAACAACCAGTACATTTTTACAGTGAAAGAGTACGTGGAAATTGCACACGGCAAAAGTGGTTCTACACGTCATGTTAAAGATTGAAAAGGTTCACAGCAAAGCGGAATACTTTTCGCTGTGTGAAATTTCTACAAAGATTTTAAAACAAAAAAATAGGAGCCAAGAAGTCTCTGTTTAAGACATTCAAATCACTACTGTGTGCATAGCTTGTGTTTAGATTCAAGTCGAGTGTGTGTTCAGGAAAGTGAACAGGAGAAATCGCCAACATGCCACCCCTGACATCTATCTGCAGCACTGCAGATAAGGGAGTAACATTTAACATTTCAGAGTCATAACTGTGTGTAAAGTTATGAAAATAAAAATGGTTTCCATGTCTTTTGCATACGGCAAAGATATCGCTTGGTTCTTTTTCCCCTTCACATTTTGCAGGTGGTCGGTCACTTACTTCTGAAAGGTCTTTGTTTTGGAGAGGGTCGGCTGTTTGGATGAGTGGAAGGCCTTTGGAAGGTCATCTGGAGAACTGCTTGAGGGTTGGTCAGCATGAAAAACAAGTTGAACTTTGTATTAAACGCTTGATATTTATCTTTCAGGCAAAGCCACATCACCAATGTATTGACATGCTTAAACACTATTAGAAAAAGTGGTTGTCAATATTTTCCGGGTAGCGGACCACTTAACTGACGGACATTTTCCAGTAGACCACCTTGCCCCTCACAAAAACAGCCTACCTTAACCCTGGAATCCCTGAGTATATGTATGATCAGCTCTGACATTGAGGCCTGCTGGATAAATTCTTGTTTTCTACTGGAATCAGAATCTGTCCTCTGCCTCCTAGTTGACTGGAACCCGCTCATTAGTTAATTGTGCTTTTCACACAGTCAACTGGTTGAAAGACAACTAGTGTTACAATGAGGCATGAAGGGTTAGAGTAAGGGTTAACCTATTTTAAAAAAAGATTGTATCTTGATTAGGGCGTAAATCCTAATTTCTTTAAATTGCAGATTACGTTCATATTTGAAGTCTTCTTTAAAGTTTACTGAGGTTAAGTTGTGGCATTTAATATGGAAGATGGTTCTGCTGCAGTTGCATGGCAGATTTAGATCAGCTTGTGGGCGATAACCTTTCTCTTCACCCTTTACAGTTAATAGCACAAAGATACTGATACTATTGTTTGGGTCACAAGCTAACAGAACTTCCCTGTTATCTCCACAGAAAACTTGATAGCCGCTCCTCTGTAACTTTCCCTCTTTGGTTTTATCTGATCGTGTTCACTGTGGTCTTTCTCTTGAGAGTCTTTATGGGACCAGTGACATGCCCTGGCCAATGATATAAGCCCTATAAACTGGAGGCTATTGGAAGCAATTAGCTGCCATGCTAACGACCTTGGCACACCTCCCAGCCTCCTCTGTCTTTCTCTCTCGTTTGCCCGAACTGTGTTTATCCCTGTTCGAAAAAGGGTCTTTGTACAGGTGAGTCGGGGCGGAGGGGCTGGGAGGGGGGCGGGAACGCCAAACCCATATCGTATCACGGCGACGCAGCCACACGAACCGAGCACCTGAAGTGAAAGCACGGGGGACGAGGTCAGATACCTGTATCTCACCGAACTTCAGCAGACCCTTTGCCAGTCCGGGTAAAGAGAGGCAAAACGGCGGAAGAGTGAGTGGCATGAGGGCGGGGGCAGATTTGATTAAAATTCTCTTCTGTCTTTTAAAAGTTCTGGATCTAAAACGGCAGCACTGAAATGAACTCCAGTGCACCAGTCAAAGAGGACTACTATGATTACTGGGACAATAATACTGAGCCTGCAACCTTTCCAAAGGAGTAAGTACTTTCATTTGAGCATTGAAACTAAGGAATGTATGGGGTTTTTTGGTTTTAAATTCCTTATGTAACAACATCCTGTTATGACCAGGTAAAAGTTCAGAAACGGACTGGATGAATTTACAAAGCAGACAAACGAGAGAATCTGGAATGTTTCTGTTTTTTCAATTTGACATATTTTGTAGTGTAGATTGTGTTTGATGGTTAGTAGAGTGGTGTGGGAGGTTTGGTTCAGTGATGGCACTCAGGAGTTGGAACAACTGAAGATGAAGACGCAGTCCATAAATAGTCCAACAGGGAAGGCTTTAACTAGCCAGTATAATATCATGACCCAGCATGAGATCATCAGAGTGCTGAGCTGAGGATACTGTTCAAACTGAATCATTTAAAGCCAATTCGTCAGAAATAGTATTTATAGTTTCACACAAACTTGATATATTAAAAGAAAAAAATTCATACTAAATATTATAGTTTATTCTTCTTTTTCTGAAATTGATATTTGTGGATTGAGCTTGTGGTCATTACTTGAGCATGCCAATACTAATCTAGCACAGTAAGATGATAATAATTAGATCACAATTAATACGATGATATGAATAATATAAGAATTGATGTTGTAATAAGTATTATTTATAATATGACAATCATTTGTGAGGCTTTGTTTTTGCCTTAGTGCCAGGTTGAAGTTTTCTCAGGTATTTACATAGCACTACACAGTAGGACTAATGCTCAAGAACGTGTCTGTGCACCTCGCCATCCCGTGTCCGTGCTCTACGCCATCCCGTGTCCGTGCTCTACGCCATCCCGTGTCCGTGCACCTCGCCATCCCGTGTCCGTGCACCTCGCCATCCCGTGTCCGCGCACTACGCCATCCCGTGTCCGCGCACTATGCCATCCCGTGTCCGCGCACTACGCCATCCCGTGTCAGTGCACTAAGGCATCTAGGCTGCACATCTCAGCATGTTCTTGTTCACCATAATTTGGTAACCACTGTTTCATTGCTGACAGCATGTCACTTGTTTAAATGTGTCCAATGTTTTCTGTATCTAGCGGTAAAATGATCTATGTCAGGAATAGGCTTTATACAAGAGGTTTGTAGGTTGGTGACAGAAGGAATGGCAAAATGGTGCTTTTTTTTTGTCCTGCCAGAGTTGTCCTGATGTGTGACCCAACTGCTAATGACAGGCTGTACCACACATGCATTGCTGCAATTTCTGTAAGTCTTATCACCTAGGTGACATAGCTCGCCTAGACCTAATAAATATTCGATGAGTAAAACTCTGGAAAATATTAAGTTAAATGCATGTCTAAGCGATTCACTAGCTTGGAAGTGGATTACTTCAAATGGATAAATGATTAAGTCAATGATCAGTCATCTTATCCAACCAATCATATCCAACAAATCACTTTGTTTACAGTCAGGCTTGAATAGTGGTCATAAAACTAGGTTGGCTGTAAACAGACCTGAGGGAGGGCATTCCCAGATGATTTTGTGTATCTTCTGTCTCCTAGCTTGCTGTTATGTTGGTCCTTGTAGTCTTAAGCAGGCGAAAGGGGCTCTGTCAGGGCGCTCAGGAAGGTGGTTCAGGACTACACAGGTAAGGCCTGTCCATGATATCGCTGTTGTATGATGGGCTGTTAGATACAGTTTCCCTGTTGTTTCCCTATTTGTTAGGGATTGGAAAACACTTCTGTGGTTTTTAGTTTTTTTCACTGTATCATGCTGAAACATTAAAAAGCCTGATAATAATATAACATGTAAACTAAGTTGAAACCGTATTTTACTTGAAGTTTCTTTCAAAGAGCACGTCTAACCTTTCTGACAGTCTAGTCCACTGTTGGACCCACACGAAGAACAAAGGGTTTATGGTTGCAGTGTTCGGGTTACTCTTCTCCAAGATGGCCATGGTTTTTCTATCCCAGAACCCCCTGCCCTTCATCACAGACACTGAATCAAAGAATAAAGGTAAGATTCAAAGTTTCATTGATATTCAATAGCAGGCACGGGCTTCTGTAATAGGGCAGCTATTCATAGGAACTATTTGTACATTTTGCTCATCGGGGAATCTGAGTTTCTTAGTAGAGCCGTCGGGCTACTGCAGCTGTCAATCCACATCCCCCCCCAAGGTTTTACTATTATTATTATCATCATCATTACTAAACTTTAATTTAACATTTGAAGCTATTCAAATATTTCAACAGCAGGCAGCAGCAAAACCGCTCAGTTTAGGCTCCAGAAAAACTAAACTGTAAACATCACAACTCTGCCGAATGCATGGCATTTGTGTGATGTTAAAGACTGTTCATTTTCTCAGCTGCGGTATAGCCAGTGACTGAGGACTGAGTTAGGATGGGGGCGCTCCTTCTCTTCAACGCTGTCTGTTGACAAGCATCCTTTTACACCACTGCAGAAGTCTTATAGAAAGCTTTACATCCCTGTACGACCACCTGACGCACTTTCCTCTGTCAGTATCAGCCTGTTTTAAAGTTTCTCTCGCCACAACGGTCACATGTTACCCCTCACAACGGGACCCATGACACCACCGGCTCACCTTTCTTCATTGTTCAGTGCAGTCCCTTCTCCACGACCCTGGTCTCTGCAGACAAAAAAAAACATAACTTTATTATGTTGTTAGGACGTTGGTAACTAGATTCTGAACCAGCGTCTTCCTCCAGAATACTGGAAGATCCTGTCTCTCGTCTACTACCCCGCACTTTACTTCCCTTTGATGGCCTGCGGTTTCCTGCGCGGTCAGTGGGGCGACGCGCTGGGCACTGTGCTGTCCTGGACTCACTTCAGCATCCTTGTCTGGCAGAAGATTGACTGCCCCAGGACCCCGGAGGTAAAAGAATGAGTTCAACTGGGGTTTGTGGTTAATCGCTTTGGGCCAGAGAGACTCCCGTCCTTTTTCATTACCTCGCTGTGTTTATCGCCCAGCGAGTTCTGACGTGACTCTGGTTTGTTTGAAGTTCTGTGGAAACGTACTCCCACAACCTGCTCTGGAGGAAACGAATGAAGAAAAAAAAAGGTATTGTGTAAAACTGTGACTGTTTTCTCGCACTGCAGATCAACGAGTATTATTCCCTGTTTGCAAGCTTACCCCAAATGACTTCCCTGGCATTCCTCAGTCTCCACTATCCCCTGCTGCTGTTCAAGCGCTCCAAACGCACCACTGAGACCAGTTACTTTGAGGTGAGTTGGTGGGGGCATGAGGCTGGTCGTACCAGAGAAGGTCCACCGGGTCACTGTGGTGGTTTCTAAGTCCCACGGTGGCGCCCTGTCCTTCCAGTAACAGTCAACGTCCGCAAAACTTCTCATATGTTTCTTGTGTGAAATAAATTCTTAATGTATTACTGTACAGTAATGCCAGCTTCATGTTTCCATCATCCAGTTTAAAGTCTTCAAGGACATTTTTCTTACCTATTCCAGGACTTCTCCAGTAGCTACTATAAAGACTATGTGAAGAAAATCCTGAGGAAGAAACAGAAGAAAAACAGGTCAGGTTGTAAATTAATTATTAGAAAGAAGAAACGTAAGCTTTTAAATAACTTTTTTGATCTCTTAAGTACACTAATGAAATCCTGGAGATTCAATCAGGATGAATTTGTTCAGACAAATGCATTCTACGTTGTGTTCTTTGTTAAGGTTAATACATTTTTTTTGGGGGGGGGGGGGGGGGATACCTGTTTTTCCACTCTTTGTAATGGGCTGTCCTGAGTAAGGATGGTTACGGAACTGTTTGTCACAGTTCGGATATTATGAAAAATATGACTTTCCCTTGTTTTTAAAAGCGAGTGTAATATCAGTATGCAGATAAATCCAGTTTAACCTCCTGAACGCATTGAGAAGAAAAACCTACAGTGAGAAGAGCCTTTTTAGGTTATTTAGTTAATTTTCTGAGTTTCTGTTCCTTATCTGAGTTCCTATCCCTTATGTTCAAATACGGGTTTTTATTTCTTCTTTTTTTAACAGTGATAGAAATGGTTTTAAAACTTTTTGACAAAAACATCCTGTTTATTCTTCAGCAATTCTACTCCAGCTAAGCCCAAACTGTGGGAAAGGATATCTGACACCTTGAAGTCTTATGTATGCAGCCCAGAAGAAGGTAAAGAACAAGTTTTCCATCCAAGTTTATTTTTTTTTCTAATACCGTGACTCTTTCTCATAGGACAGCGGAATACTTAAACCCCCCCCTTAAATTTCCCCTTCACTAGTTTTCCAGTTTCCTGTTTTCCTGGTGATCTCAGCCATTGTTTCCTTCACTGCAGTTTATCAGGTACCGTGCAAGAAGGGGTCTGTTCTGCAAGGCCGGCGAGTTTATGTGACATTGCATGTTCACATTGTTCAGTTTAAAATCAGAATGCATTCGTTTTGTACTGTCAGTATTTCACATGGTTTTGGACAAATTCCTCAAGTACTCTTGGCAGTACCTGGCACAATATTCGCATTCCTAACTGCTGGTTTTAACTGTCACCACCTGCCCCCTAGGTGGTGCTGTTGCTGGTAACAGCAGTCGTGCCCACTCTGCAGAAGGTCCGTGCTGGGGTAAACGAAGACATCGCCTTCCTTCTGGCCGGCTTCAACATTGTTCTGTCCAAGGATCGAGCCGAGATTGTCAAAATTGTGGTCTACTATGTCTGGTGTGTAGAAGGTCAGTGCCCATCTCCACCGACCACAGCCAGCTATCTAATATGACCCTCGAAGGTCTAGTCATTCTGAACGCAGTGACCAAAAGAGGTTAAGGAACATGGTTCTGTCACTGAAGGAGCACTGCCAATGAACTCTGGGTTGTCTTTGATTGAGATTCAGTCGCTCAAAAGACCATTCTACAAAAAACTGCTCTCAGGGAACAAAAAATGTACCAAATATTGAGATCCGTGATGGTTATCAGTGTTATCACAGTTATCAGTGCTTCAGTTACAACACAGTGCAATGGATTGCCGAATGATGGCCTGCAGTTTGACGGGGATGAAATCTTAAATGGCAAATAAAAGGGCCAAACACAGACCATAAACACAAGTCCAAGGCGTGTGACCAGCTTCCTAACCCCGGGTCTCCATGTCACATCACTGTTTTGATAGTGACCCTGATGTCACATCACTGTTTTTATAGTGACCCTGATGTCACATCACTGTTTTGATAGTAACCCTGATGTCACATCACTGTTTTGATAGTGACCCTGATTTCACATCACTGTTTTGATAGTGACCCTGATGTCACATCACTGTTTTGATAGTAACCCTGATGTCACATCACTGTTTTTATAGTGTGCTACATCTCAGCAATGACCCTGTCCTGCCTGATCACCCTCGTCATGCTCATGAGGTCCATGGTTCAACACAGGTAAACACTCTTTCCCTTTAAATCTCCCTGCTGACAAACGGTGCTCCATCAGTATCATGAACTGGGAGGAAAAACGTGTGCTCAATCAAACTGATAAATCTTAAAGAAACAGCCATCATCTCGTTATCCCAGTGAATAGGATACAGAAATGTATAAGGTGCTGATTTAATCATCAATTGTTTCCATTAGTATAATACAATCCTTTTAGCTGTAAATTTGTTCCGTGTTCGATGTTTCCATCCATCTAAACCTACAAGTCCTGCAGGTTTGAAATATTTCAATGCTTTAAAACAGTCCAGTCCTACACAGTTTTTTTTCATCTGTGATCATTATTCATCTTGGAATGTCAAAATGCTTTTCCGGCTCCGTTTGATTGATAAAGCAAGAGACCGGCAGACAGCCGGCGAAATCCTGCAGGATGTCTGCTGGTTTCTTATCAGACTCGTGTATACGTGCATTCAAGTCCAGCCACACACACACACACACACACACACACACACACGCACATTTACTTTCTCATACAATAGTACTTTTCATTTTTTCCATTAGGAAAGTGAAATCTGTATGATAATGCAACTGAGCAAACACATCTAAGAGAAGGAAATTAGGTTATTATAGAGTAACGACAGATTATAATACGCAAAGGACAGTTAATGGGTTGAGAATTTGCATGCGTTTTACATTATAACCTTTTCTTCCCCACCTTGAGTATATATTACGTAAACTGAATGTTTTGCTGATTACTTTTAATAACTTTGTGTTTCTTTCATGTAAATGTATGCTTATCCCCCTGACCCTGCCTAATTCGTTATTCCACTTTCTGCGATCTGAAATCTTCAGAGCCAACATAAGAGGACTCTACAGGGGAGGTGACCACCAGCGCATCTCCCAGCCGTCTCGTTCGTCTCTTGTGTGTTGGATGGGTTTCACTGGCTATCAAGCGGCGCTCACCTGTCTGGGTAACTTCACTGGATGCCTCATGAGAAAACAGGACGAGGACCGAGCTACATACTATTTAGTCAGTGTCCATTATCTGATATTTATGCATGAAACATTGCAAAATTATATCAATTAGCTTTTTTATCTGACCTGTCTAAAATGGGGGGGGGGGGGGGGGTTGGATGTCATCCAATTGGCCTTTAAAAATCTCTCTCAGCTTAAAATAATATGTTTACTAGATATCATTTGTATTGAAAGTCCTTGGAACAGGGTTGATCATATGTTGTCTTTTAAAAGGCAAGTTTGCAAAGAAATAGAAAATTTTATCTGTGGATAAAATGCATTCATTCCTACATTGCATGGTTGTCAGTACAGATGCAATTTCACATTGCAGCCACTTTCCAGAGATTTCTCCGCTCGTCTGTCCTCCTCGTTCGCCCTAGCCAGTCAGTCCCTTATGTGTGTATCTAATGCATACTGTTGTGGGACATCAATTTGTTACCCAATTTTCCTCACCAACCCTTAATCACAACGCAATTCCTCACGGACAGTAAGTCACAAACAATTTATCTCCATTTCTCATCAAACAATTATTCTTCAGCGACAAATTATCATTGGCAAGAAGTCCCCAAAAATGAATAATGGCCAATGAGTCACCCACACTTGCTCACCGAAAAAAAATCACTAGTTACATTCTTGTATGTTTGATGAACATTTATTTGTTTGTATATTTCATTCATTGTTGGTGATACATTTTTGGTTGATGACTCTTTGGTGATGAATTGTTTTAGTTAATTATCGTCCCTGGGTTGGGGTTAGCCTTGAGCATTTTATGAAGTTAGCTCTGATTCTGGGATTCTTTTAAGGTTGTTGTTAACATCAGTGATCATTACGCTTTTATGTTTTGTATTTTTAGGGCTTATTATCCAGACAACGGTTTTCTTCATCTTCCTCCTGTTTATTGCGTTTGTCATGATCATCCCTATTCAGTACGGACAGAACCTTGTGCTCTTCCGAACCCTTGGGAACATGTGGTGAGTGCTGGGGTTTGTTTTGCAGTGCTTAGAAGATCGGTCCATGACAATGCATCCCCGCAATGCATCACCTCCGCACAACAATTCGTCCCCGTGATAATTGATCCCCTGGATAATGCACCCCCCAGGACAATAGGTCCTGACGACAATCCATCCCCAAAACAATTCATCCATGTGACAATTCATCCCCACGACAATTTGTCCCCATCACACGTTTGCTGCATGAGCATTTGTAATCGTGAGTGCAATAACGGCTTGTAGAGTCGGAGAACAGGTCCACGCCTCAACACATATTATCCTTAAGTGTGCTGGTGACAGCGTCATGCAGTGGAGATGCTTCTCATCAGCAGGGACTGGGCGTCATGCATGTGCAAACGTGTGTGCATCTGCGTGTGTGTCCGTGTGCAGGAACAAGTTGTCGTGGGGACAAATTGTCATTGAGGTGAATTGTCATGGGGCAAATTGTCACGGGGATCAATTGCCGCTGAGAGAATCGGTATTAAGGTAAGAAGAATGAAGGGTGCTCCCGTACAGTCAAATATTTCAGCCTTGATGCACTTTCCATTTCTGAAATAGTTTTTTAAAGGTAGGATCATCAAAGTCGTGGCCTTGTTGTGACATTATCTGAGATCTCATGTTGCCTCTCGTGACAGGCCGTTCTGGCTGACGTTGTTCTTGGCTGTGGCTGTTCAGAACGTGACTGCCAAGTTTGTCTTTATGAAGAAGAATGCGGGAACGACCCACATGGACAATAGGTTCGTTGCTTTGTGAGTGTTGACAGAAACTGTTCGTGTTGCTCTGAGACTAATCACAATTAATATTATTGAACATAAAATAACCTCATCCTCAATTCATTCCCCCCCAAATGAAATACCAAATATTGTTTAAAAGAATAAATAAAAGCGTGTCATTATTTCCTCTCACATAAAATAAAACAATGTTAATACAGACAGTGTCTGACTCCACAGGTGGGGTCTGTTACTGACGGCCTACCTGCTGTTCCCGGTCAACGTGCTGCTGGGGGTTTTTCTCGGGGCGTGGAGGGTCGTGATAACGGCTCTCCTCAACATCATTCACATGGGCCGCATGGACATCAGCCTGTTCAACCGGCGGCTGGAGGCCTTCGACCCAGGCAAGTCAGAGCATCTTCGTTCTCCTCCTTCAGTCAGTCTGGAGTTCTCTCATGGCGAAAAGCCACGACGCATGGGAAACAATGGTTTTAACCATCTTTTCCCTTCATTCATCTTCATTCCACATCGGAGATGTCTTACCTCACAGCTGAGACATATCAAATCGGGTTTTATTCCTCAGTAGATTTGATGAAACGTTAGCATAAAGTTAATAGTGTCTATTAACTGTATTAAGGCTATAGCAAGACTTTCTCCAAGAATTAGATGATGTAACCCTCCTTTTCTGCAAAACTTTCTAAGTGAGCTGCTACACACGATTCAGGAAATGTACTCTAAAGAAAAGGGTAGAAATGTGCCTATTGTCTATTGCTGTCGATTTTAGTGGAAAATCTGTCACATTCACCGCTTCAAAGGCTCTTGATTCAGTTCTAAGACCAGATGTCATAATAAAAACAGGGCAAAGAGTTAACAAAAGATGGTAACATCAAAGATAAACTCCCCTTGTTCAGGATCATTGTGTCCACGCCTCCCCACCCACTACCCCGTCTCCCTCTGCAGGCTACCACTACTATACGCATTTTTTAAAGATCGAGGTTTCCCAGAATCACCCTCTGATGATAGCCTTCCTGGGTATGCTACTGGAGTCTACTGGCCTCCAGGCATCAGCTGGGCAAGGGCTGCGTGCTGCAGAGGAAGGTCAGTTCGCCAGCCTATTTTCACTAGGTTGAGTCCACTGTGACTGAGGTATATTCCCGGTAACTGTTGATCCTGCAGTTTTGAATCTAGACAGGCTTTGCTATGGTTTGCTATGCTATGCATAGTCTCATTGAGACCCGTCAAGAATAAAAAGGGATTCACAATTTGTCAAGATTCAATCTTATTTATCTTTAAATTGCTCAAATATGTATCTTGCCTCAAAACAACGGTGTGCCATGTCGGAATCTCAATGAATAGCAGGTTAGCAAGTGGTCTGTGTGCCTCAAACTGCCTCAACGTACAGTGTCACTGTTAGCAAGTGGTCTGTGTGCCTCACACTGCCTCAACGTACAGTGTCACTGTTAGCAAGTGGTCTGTGTGCCTCACACTGCCTCAACGTACAGTGTCACTGTTAGCAAGTGGTCTG
>JAOYSI010026730.1:12994-32577 GCA_025775065.1 Hiodon alosoides
TGGTCTGTGTGCCTCACACTGCCTCAACGTACAGTGTCACTGTTAGCAAGTGGTCTGTGTGCCTCACACTGCCTCAAAACACAATGTGTGGAATTCTGGGACAAGTAGAAGTGAGGCAATCCAGGTGACATTCCCAATTATAGTCGCAGGGTTGGAAACAGTTTGTATCACATAGCAACTAACGATACAAAAACATGCAAATGCTGTGCATATTTGTATTTGCGTTACCAAAAAACTATGCTATTGTTATGTTTGGATCTCCTGGATACACAGAATAAAGGTGAGATCCAGGAAATAGTACCACTAATTTGTGTTCCACATGATGGACCACATGACGGTAGAAGCATGGCTCCTGTATCACAGAGGGTGCAGAGAATGTAGCACAAAACCTTGTTTTGTTTTGAGACAAACCTTGCTGAATGGAGGCGCATGTTGGATCAGAACAATCCATACCTGTGAGCCACAACCACACAGACCTGTTTGTCCTCTTTCGGTGGAGAACAGTCCAGTCCAGTCCAGTACTGTAGAGCATGCAGCTGGGAGACACACCCTCAAGTCCTGTGGACACGCCCAGAGCTGGCAAGATAGACAGCATCTGGACTCGGATCTCGGGCTCTTGGTCTGTGGAGTGAAAGTGTGTTCCATGCCATCTTCAGGGACCCAGCTGATCCAGCATGACAGGAAGCAGAACAAAATGTCCAGCGCCAAGAGGTCACGGGTACGATGGATGCTTCTCTTCACCCTGGTCAACAATCCCTCTCTGGTGGCCTCCAGAAAACACCACCGGTGTCAGAGTTCGGAGAAAGCTACCTGATGTTAGACAAGACTGGCAGTATTAAAGGTGGCAACCAAAATCGGGGGAGTGAATAACCTGGGAATCCTTCGACCTACTGACGCTGAAACACTCACCCTCAAAATGGGTTGAGAATTCAAATACATGCCTGCATAGTTCTGCAAAGTTCCCCCTTTGTTTTTGGTTTAGTCAGATTATTATAGCGGCACCACTGCCCAACGGTAGAGACAGCTATGATAAGTCTCAAAAAATAATTTCTGTCAACCTTGTTTCACACTGGCACTGGTGGCTAATTAGGCTGCTGCTGCTGCTGTCAGGCTAGTCCTCTTCTCAAGGAGCTGAAGTGATAACATTGCTTTGTCATCTTGTGCAACCACTTATCTAACTTCATTAGTGGAGCTAAATTAAAAATAAAACGGTGCTTTAGCACTTCGATACCGATTGTGTGGTGACCTTTTTCCCAAAGGTTTGAAGAGCATTACTTGTGACTTATAAGTTTTCATTGCTTGTAGGAACCATTTTAAGAAATGGATACCTTCTATTACTATATGGAGAATATATTGTGTGTTTTGTTTAATTTTTTCAGTGCTTTTTTTTTTTTTTTTTTAATTGTTTGGAAAGGTTCAATAGAGGCTGAAACAAAAGGATGATCAGGTGTGGTACGAGGTCATTTTTTGAACGTGGATGGAGAACTAGGAATCTGTTCATACATCAAACTGCACAGACAATAAACCATCAGTTGAATTGTTTTCTGAATACCTGCTTTCTGAAACAACAATAGACTGCAGCTGCCTATTCATATTTTTCGAGTAATGAAACATAACCTTTAACCGAGTTCGTCTGCAGAACTGTTTTAAATAGCCAACACATCCGGAAATGTCCACAACACTTGATGAAACTACAAGTGTAAATGGAACGTTTTTAGAATTATTATATAATTCCTTTGTCTAGTCTAAAAGTAAAAATGCTCTGTAGTTCCGGTAGTGCAAACGGTTATTCTTTTATTTTAACTGCTATACTGTAATATAGTACACTAATGATAACAAATTCGACAAACTGGCTGAGGTGAAAGGACTAAGTCGGGAAAATATTTAGCGCACAAGTGGTGTAACATAAAACAGAAGTTAAAAGCAATTACATTGACGTGATACATTTATAAATGTATACATGATTACAGAAAACATACAGACGAACATTAAATTATTTTATATTTAAATTGACTCCCCCCCAGGGAACTAAATACTTCAAATAAAAAGTAAATGTGCGTTATGCACGTCCAATTCAGTTACTCGACAAAATAGCACTGCAATGATGTTTTTAAATGTTTTTATTGATCACTTACATAAAAAATATCAAAATAAGGTAAAAGGTGTACGGATTTTTACAATATCGTTGGCGACGTATTACTGTAATTTACACAACAAATGAGGCGCTCAGAAATGCAAATGCACAATGTTTAGAGTAACTGCGCACTTTTATATATAAACAGGAAAACATTGTTTACATTTCGTACGAACATTAATATCTGTTTCCTATTTGCTATTCAAAAACACGCATGTAAATGCTTGTGTGACATGCAGCTGACAAGTATATCTACCTAGCGAAAGGACATAAAAAAAGAAACGGCGGTAAAATAACGATGAGCCTACGGATCTACAGAGGTTAAAGTAACACATCTCTACGACACACTTAACACCGCCTGTTGGCCACGAATTGGATTGTCAAGCGTTTCCATGTTTCGAATGAGAAATTCATTTTATATTTTACAGAACGTATGACACCGTTGAGTTCATAACCAGAGCTGTTGAACCGGACATATTACAACCACGAATAGGTCCTGGTGCCACAGCCCCTTTGTAAAGGGAGACCTCGCCATATCTTTAAACACTTACATCTCCGTAGTGGTCAGTTTCACTCGCCGATAAATAATCTGAGCGTAACAACAATTATGAAAGTGCCGTTAGTTTTTAATACTTTTCCCCCCTTTTAGATATTTGTTTTGCTTTCGATGTGTGTCCAACCTAGGAAGGGGCCATCCTGCAAACGGTTCGTCAATCTATGGCACTAATTGGCGTAAGGGATTAAATAATTGTATTATTTAAAACACAGGTCTCTATTATGAGTATAATACTTTGCTATTAGTTCACCATTATTTTCTAAGAGTTAGATAAAAGGGCTTTTACAGGGCTTTTGGAGTCACATCCTTACCTGGTGTAGAACACAAAAAGGCTCAGAGGGCTGGGTGTTTGTGGTTACCGTTAATTTCTTCAGAAATGTTCACTGCCTCTGCCCCCAGCGGCAATCGATCACTGTATTCTGAGCCCACTTCGAATTCTTCCTGATTACCCCTGGACTGTGAACCAGCAATGGATTCGGTCACCAGGCTGCCCTCCGCTCTCACTCCGTCCTCTGTCCCTTCTTCAACTTCCGCACCAGTCTCCTTCTCGTCTAGCCCACCGTAGTTCTCCTCCGACCGGACGCAAGACGCTCTCGGGGCAAGGGCTGCAGGCACGTGCTTCTCTGCCGGAACTGGATTTTGTGCCTTCATGATCAGCTTGTAGGTTTTGTCCTGGTATTTGTAGAGCAGATGGCAGCAGCTAGCCCACAGCAGGGGGACTGTGGCAAGGGCTAGCAAGAAAATGCTAACCGCAACTATGATCAATAAGGAAGGGATTTTTTTTCTGGTAGTAAAAACCACTTGGACCTGACAATCTTCCCCACCGTAAGTGAGGCAGAGTGTGTAATTAGTTCCGGGCTTCAGACTTCGGAAATGATAAGCGTTGATGCCGGATTCTATCTTGGACCACTGGACAACTGAATGTCCATTGCTCGTATCGACGCAAACGTACAGCATGTCCGTGGAGGCTTTCTTTGACGATGCTTGGTTTAGATTAACTGGCATTTTATTCACATTTCCCACTTCCTGAGACGGGCTTTGGTGTAGATTATCCTGAACGTTTGGTAGCCCGAGAGGGTTAAGCTGAACTTTTGCCTCAGTCTCGGATACTTCCAATGCAATGACACCAAAGTCAAACGTATACTGCTTAAGTTTGTCCAAACTCAAGTTGAAGGCATGGTTGGAGATATACTGAGTGCCATCACGCGCACCACATTTCCTGGCAAATGATGGATCCATGGAGCCAATCTGCTCATTAGCTACAATAGCAGTGGATCTGTCCGCCGTGTCGTTATTTTTAGATCCGGTTTCAGGCATGTAATTGATGCGGTGTTTCTGAGCGCCGGCGACCATGAGCGTTACAGTTCTCCCGGCTCTGCCCATCTCATTGACAGCCAGGCAGCTGTAGTTACCCTCTTCTTTCTTGCTCATACGTGGAATGATAAGGGTGCCGTTCTGAAAAACCAGAAAGCGGCCGCCATATTTCTCTGCATTCACAGGAAAATCATTTTTCTCATTACCTGCCCCAGGCAGACTAAACTCGAAGTGTTGGTTTCCGGTGAGTATTTCCCACTTCACCTCTGGTCCAGGGATTCCTTTCGTCTCACAGTTCAAGATTACCATGAAGCCCTCGTAGAGCTCAGTATTTTTAATGTTGGGCTGGTAGGTTATGTGCACATTTGGAGGACTGCATTCCAGTTTTGGCATGTTCACAACTAATGCTCCTTTCAGCTGCCCTGGGCCATCACAAATGATGGAATCCCTCTCTGGGATAGAGATCTTTGAATTCAGAATCCAGTCCCTCAGCCATTCCAGTGTACAGGAGCAGTTGAACGGGTTGTTGTAGATCTGAAGATGGGACATGGACACCAGAGCCTTAAATGTCCCCTGAACAATGGTTATAAACTTATTGTCATTTATTCTTAATGATCTCAACTCCGTCAGGGCAGAGAGGGCATCCTTGGGAAGACTTATCATTTCATTGTGGTTCATTTTCAAAAGCTGCAAGGCAGTGAGGTTACGGAAGTCATCCCAAGGGAAGTCAACAATTTTGTTGTTGCTGACATCCAGGTTCCGTAACTGGACCAGAGGGGCCAACGTGCCCGTCTCTATGGTGAAAATCTTATTGTGGGACAGCCACAACGAAGTCACCTGCGTGACAGCGACAAAGGATTTAGAATTCAGTGCGGTGATTTGGTTAGCGGTGAGACTGACAGTTGTCACATTGGACGGCAGTCCCACAGGCACCACTTGTAAGCTTTTGTATGCACAGTCAGCGAGTTGACTGGCATATCTATCCTGACAGGTACACTGTTCAGGACAGCACTGTATATATCCGATCACAGCCGTCCACAATGCAAGGCAGTACATCATCGCCATTTTCAGCACCTGTAGGAAATATATCAATCACAGTTAGTGACATTGTCAATTGTCATGTTTTCATCTTTTTAATTTGGAAATGCCAAATATTTTCAATTAATATTTCGGCTTGTTACTACGGAACCTGCTACAACACGGTGGACAAAGCAGTAAGATTAATCTCCTCTGATACAATCGATTCTCACTCACTCCAACAGTGCAGCCCTGTTCTCTACCAGTCACAGTTAGTAAATTAACCCCCTACTCCAGGTCATAGGTGTTGTGCTAGGGTGAGCGATTTTAATGATTCAGCCACTCTTGGGGCTCATGTTATGACCTACCCCACTGGTTTCCACCCAGATAAAAACCCATTAGAAATACTACTGGTTCTAAAAAAGCCAATATGTTTGTTCTTTTCACAACACCCACCTAAGCATAATCTTTTGTACGGCATGGCAGCAGCAGTCTATTATAATTAGATTTATAGAATGTATACACATATAAATAAAACGTGATAAAAATCTGATAATTAAAAAAATAAAGGGTTTTGGACCAATGTGGGATACATTTTTTTGTTTGTTTAAATACCTAATATTACCCATCAAAAAGTAATTTATCAATCTTGTTTGGGGAAGACTACAGTTTTTCATATGAGACCTCGCCCACGGAAAATAACGTTTGTATATTTACACTACACCATACATCACCGATAAAAGAACAAAACTAATTATATACATGAAAAACAAAACCTCACTTTTTTTTTTAGGAAATCTGCTCCAACTGTCAACGTTATCTCAAGGTTTGCTAATTGCAATTTAATATATAGTTGGTTTTCCCTAGTCTAGCCCACTTTATTCTTAATGATCATTTAATAACCTTTTGCCCACCCCGACCACATAATAAAATAAACTGCGAGCACTAAAAGAAGGCGCAAACGAAATCTAGAATAATCACCAATCATTTTAGTACAAACATGAAACTGAACAGGAAGCAGTCAGTACTGTAAACATGTTTGCCCATATGCTATCTGTTTGCTTCCAAGGGTCTTACCTGTCCGATGCTTTCCTCCTATCCTAATTTATAATATCCGGACACTCTCTGGTATAGGCTGGAAATAAAAACTACTTTTCGACTAAAGTAATTCCCCGACGTGTGGCCGATCAGTTTACATATCGTTTCCAGGTTTTCATAACATTTTTTGTAGATATCGGAGTGAACATGTTTATTAGCAGCTTGATGTCAAGCAGTCCGACGGCTGTTTTCGGTCCACGGTCACGGTCAGCTGAGGTTCACCGCGCGTTCCCCGCCTCCTCGGAGAAAGAGGAGGGGACATGTAAACCCAGCCCCTCCCGGTACAGCCATACCACAATCTCAGGAGGTTGTCTTCAGGCGGGACCGTGCATTTCTTAAGTTATGTTAAAGTAAATATTATATATATTTGACTAGCGACGAGTGTTGTCGAAATATCCGACCACCATTGTTTTTGTTTTTTTTTATCCCATGAAACAACATTAATGTGAATTAACTTCAATAATAAAAATATTAAGAATTTTTTTCAGTGGGGCATTATTTTTTTAAATAATTTTTTGGGAAACTCAATATTTCTAAACATTTTCAATATATTGAAGTTTAAAATTTGTATTTTCACCAAACAAGCGTGATGCCCAATGGTTATGTGAATATCAGAATCGTGAAAGATTAACAATAGCGTACAAGTTAAAAATGTATTAAAAGTATAATTGTAATTGTTGTATAATTGTTCCAGGATATTACATCTGGAACTACGGGCAATTGCAATCCCCAAAAAGGCAAACTCCTTATAAACTCCAATTAGCCTTGTGTGATTATTTTCTAGTATGCATAACACCAAGATTTGTTAACATGGAAGAATAAAGTATACTGACAAGCATCAGCGGTACTAAAGGTACTAAATGAATATTTTTCATTACAAAATTACTAGGGTTTTTGGGGGGCTTAGGCCCCTCCCTCTCGCCGCCGCATGAATTGGGTTCGTATTGGACATTTGCTTTCCAGTGGCACGGATCACTCAATCGCGTTTCGCCAGCTGAAGTTACTTTAGTTTTTGCTGCCATCTGCTGGCAGTACTGTAATCGACCGCTCAGGTTGGAATTGTTTAATATGTTGACTTGGGACATATTTTTCACGAAGCTGGATGAGCGAGTTAGACGGAGAACTTTACCGTAACATCGAAGCCCATCTACGAATATTCGGTTTCACGAAAAAAGCTTGACTTTCTGTAAATAACTATAGCAAAACAATCCAATTAACCTAAACTGCTCCATCACAGGATACTTGAAACCTAGCCCAACTTAGGGTGCTTATTGTGGACAGAGGAAATGCTTTTTAAATCATACCTTTTCAAAATCTTGACAATGCTACCCTTACAAAGACACACCCGCAATTGGAAAGACATTGTAAGGGTCACTGTAAAGTCGGAATTAAATCATCTGAAATCTCTTGACAGCAAAGGCTCTAAACGTGGTAGAATGGAGGGGGGGTTACCTGCTCAGCTAATGTACCCCTGGTAATGCTCAAGGGCCAGCTTTTACGGTTGGTGGGGGGGACACCCCGGTTATGCCATTCTCCCTTCTTTCTGCTTTCTTTCTATTGGATAAAATTACAACACATGATCGAGGCAATAACAATTAGACGATCAATTGATAAGAAATGACACACCTACTTATAACTTTGAATGATGTTCTTGTACTTGACTTGAACTTGCTGCCAAGTCTTTTTCACACCAGTTGTGTTCACACTGTTTTGAGGCATTGAGAAAAACGATTAGGAATAGTCCTTTCTGTGTGGCGTCACCTACGAGAGGGGATTTACTGGCCTCTCTGCAGACGGGACAGGGGGCACCACGGCCGTCTGCGTGACACCTGCACGGCTGAGAAAGATCCTAGCAGTACCAGGTGGGTGGGCCTCAAACGGACGGATAGGAGTGGCCATCATTGGCCGGTATCCTGTCACTGATCAGGGAACAGGCACATCCTTGCGGTTATGGACTATTTTACAATGTGGCGAGTCATTTGTGGTTCTTAATCAAATGGCAGACACAGTGGCAGATGTTGGGGGCACACAAGGGTGAGGTATTTGGTGCCGTCTGTCAGCTGCTGGGGTTGAGAAAAACATGGACAATGCCTCTTCACCCCCGGACAGATGGCCAGCGTGACTGGGCTCCGTTTTCTCTGGTTACGTATGTTGAGTTGTGTGCATGCGTGTTAGCATATTGCCATTATTGTTATGTAGTTGTTCTGCGGTTTAAAACGAAAAGTAAATGCGTGTGTTTCTGTCACTCACATTCACTCGAACTGGTCACATTTAAAATGTGCTTTTGTGTCACTCTCTCAAACTCACTCATCAAAACATCTCGGAGGTTTTATCCTGTCGGCTGGCTGTGGTCATCATAGGTGCTGCCATTTTCTTGAACACTAATGTTGCGAGAGAGAATGCCGTTCGCTTAATGGGACAGGCTCCAGAGGAAAGTATGGCCTTGAAGGGTGGGGGCATTTTGTCTGAAGTGACTATGCCTTTAAACATTCGACTTTCAATAGCCTTGGGTCAGAATGCGATTCTTTCATTGATTCATCCGTGTTTTGTGGCTTCCTCTTCGACCATTTCCTGATTCATCATGGAAAAAGAGCTTTTGCAAGACAAATGTATAATTAGCATTTTTTAAATCAGTATTAGAACACACTGCATTAACTTTGCATTTTCTCATTAAATGCATCTTTAATAAATGGCCTTGCATAAAAGTAAATAAATAAATAAATATATTTAAAACCTATATAAATAAAGTTCAGATTTTTAACATTGAAAATAATGGCAAGTTACATTGCAATACATTGTCCAATAAATTACTTCATAAGTACTTAAAAACTAAAATATGGGGTTAGATGGCAGTGGCATTCAGTGCAATTTGGGGTTTCTCTCAATTTGTGGGACAGTTGGCCACTCTAGGGGCAGACGAGCAGACTAAACGTCTATATATAAACACTTCCCAATCCGTTTCTTTGAAAATCATGTTTACTTTTAGATGTCTAATTACAGCATCGCTCTGCTGCTGCATGACTCAGAAAAGTCTAGCTCTGACACAGGAAAAGCCACATCAGTAACCCAGTAAATTCCAACACTGTTTACCAAAAGCAAACCATTAATCATTTCCAAAATCTCTAGAAGCAGACATTTGCCTATTTGAAAGAAATCAAAGCAGGTGTCAGGAAACAGTAACTGGGCTAATATGTTTAAGAATACATTAAAGATCCCCCCGCCTTTTTGATTGTGCCAATTTTAGCCAGCGCCTTAATTTACCTTTCTCTGACAGCTTCTTTCCTTCTCCTTTGCTGATAAACAAATATTGTTGTTCAGAGTAAACTTCAATCTATCAAATAGTGTATGTCTGGGTTCATATATGAACCTATCCCCTTCTTAAGCTACTTCAGATTTACAAAATCGATGTCTGGAACATCCTCCCGAGTACCATTTTCACCAACCTTCCCATCACCATGTAACCAATTAACCAATTAACATTCATCACCATCACCATGTGCCAATTAACCAATTAACATTCATCACCACCATGTGCACTTCTACTCTGTTCCCATTCGTTCAGCACTCACCAGACCGGGTATCCGTCCCTTAAACTCTTGTATTGGCCCCTTTTTGAAAATTGACACCGTGCGCCTGACACCTGCCTGTTTGACCTCAATTCCTGCCCAGCCCTCGTTGTTTTTTCCGTGGCCATATAAAAGTCCCGCACCTGGGTTCACCCTTCGACTCACCACTGTCTCCCAGTTACAACTTGGTTATTTTAGATGGTTTCAGTTCTTATTATGGCAAATTTTAATACTGTGAAGGAGAAGCCCTTCACTGGGGAAAAATAAATGTCATTGGTAAGTGGAGCTATACGGCGCAATTGATACGACAAATTGCTGTATATTGCAGAGCATGGAGAAATGCAGAAACTGAAGTATTTGGCTTTCGCTAAATATTACAGTGGCTTCGTTTTTGTTTTTTTTAGTAAATTACCAGTCGTTTTTGAAATATCTGGAGTGCCCGCTCCGGGACACACATGTGGTCTCTTCAGGCACATACTGTAATAGACCAAGCCAAAAACATCCTGTTGATCCCCACCCATCCTGGCAGACCGTGCAGCTAAACAACACGCCTTTGGTTTCCTTCTGTTGTGTACTGGCCATTGAATGTAATCCCAAAGCGCCTAGGCGTAGGCCACATTTTGCAAGCATGGGCAGAGATCAGCAGCTATGGATCAGAGGTTTGTGCTAACGAGCTTGCATACAAACAGCCCGCTCTCTGAGACCATTTTCTCAAGCAGGTTTTCCCTGCAGTCGACTGAGACTTTGCCAAGCTAAGTGAGGGAAAGGAAGGTTTTTTTTAGCAGCAGGTCCATCTCAAAGTCAGAACATCAGGAGTGTTAGTGAAAGAGAAACCATGAAGACGCTGTGTGCGAACACTGGTGCGGCTGTGTTCTCGCTGTTGGGATTCAACTGGTAGTGTCTCATGACTTGTTCATAGTCACGTTCTATGGAGAGACATTCATAGGTCCCGTAGTTTTCCTCCTTCATGGCCGCAATGAGGAGCAGACACATTGACTGGGTCTGCTGGCACTGAACGCTCTGGTCCTCACGCTTCAAGCTGTAGGTGGCGTGTTGAGAGTTTACGGGACAGGAGAGGTAAAAAGGAAAGTCCACAGGAACCGAGTAAGTGGCGCTGACAGGGGTTCCAGGCAATGACTGGGAGTCTCGTTTTTGTCTCTTCCTTTCTGGAACGAGAGAAGAGAGGACGGACTATAGAGATATCCAGGAACGGGACCACTCTATTCTGATGTCTCTCATAACCAAATCAAAGGCAGGCCCAAGGGACATGCATATACCATCGGAGTTGCAACGGATACACATATGCTCAGGAAATCCATTAACTAACACTTATGCCCAGGCAAAAACCTAATACGTTTCATAGTCCATTTCAAATAAGTTATAGTTAACAGTTTTTGTATTTTGTGGCTCACCGACACAGAAAACTAGCTAGTTCATAGACGAGCAATTCATGGAACTTGCCTCCATTTGACGGACAAATTTTACTTTTGACTCCAGCAATATCTTGAAGGCCACTACTGGATAAAAAAAGACTGCAATGTTAGAGAGTGATATTTCCATACGTAATTCAGTAGCCCAAAGACATACATCAAAGGTTAAAGGTTATGCTCAATTAGAATGGTTAAAAGACTTACTGCGTAACAGGATTGCAACCGGACTCACTCCAGGCACAATATGGGTCCCGTGACAGAACACAGTCTGCACAGGACAGGTTATAATCCGTGCATCTCTGAAAGTCCAGTACAGCCATTTTTTCTTGGAGACCTACGTAGAGCTTCCTCTGGACAAAGGCAAGGGTAGACACTCTAAAGCAATGCAATCAAAACCTTCTAGAACATCAGACCCCCCCCCCCCCAAGAAAACCACCTAGGCTATTCGCAATATATCACGTGTAAAACCTACTCTGTCTTGCAAATGTTGATGCAACAGGAGTTGACTTAAAATTCCGCCCAAACAAAAAGTAATCCCTTTGCAATACCTCACCTGTGTTAATGTGTATTACTCACCTTTTTAGAGTCGAGTTTCATCGACAGGATTTTAGTGGCGTTGCTAGAAAAATACATTTCTGAGATAATAAAGGGTTTAAAGTTTTCCTCATCTTCCAGGATTTTGTGGATCAACCCATTGTCTGCAGGGATTATACAAACACACTTACAAGGGAGGCATATAACCTCTTAAAAATAAAAAAAATACAGCTCACAATTTTTTTCACTCACGGAAGGTATCCATGTCCCTACTTTTGCTCATAAAACAACTGTTAAAATTATTGTATCTAACAAAAACTGCCATTTGTCATTTGAATTTCTATTTACTTTACATGGTCAACTTAGAAGACCATACTCCCTAAATTAATTATGGGTGTAGTACTCCGTCTTGTGGTAAGTTGCATGACATGTCTCGATTTCAGGAACGACCTTTAGCCAATAACAGGAGGAAAAATGTACTGACATTTATTGTTAATTTAAAAAATGAAGTTTGAGCTATTAGAATTCGAGGCCAGTGGGACATACCGGTGGCAAGAAACAATACACTGTAAACCCGGTCATCAGCTGCAAGGACTCTGTCCACCGCGATCTTGGTGTAGTTATTTCTGCTTATGTAGAAAGGGGCTTCAGTTTTGATGGGATGGATCCAGTCGTTCATCTCAGGATGGTCCTTTACAACACTGAGAGTGTTCATCTTCAACTCCCTGCTGTTTTTGACACACTGAAATGCAAAGGGTTGCAGACAGTTGTAGTGACCAAGAAACAAAATCCCAAATTACTGGAACTGCAAATGGTGTGGTCACAAACTAGACCCGCCCTGTGAATTCAGGCTAATCCAAAACTCATAAAATAATATTTCTTTGTGACTCAGATTGCAGACAGTAATACATGAATGTTTCCTTCGAGGACAGAGTAATTCCAGACGGTTTTCATAAAAGCAGGTCATCAGGGCGAGGTTTATGAATGTGTGGTCACTGTGGGTTTTACTACAGTCAAAACTGACTAAGCTTTATGAAATTCATTTAAGACCCAATCTATGAATTTAAGATCTGCAATTCCTAGTGTACCCTAAACATGTGGCAAAACCCACAGCAGGCAGCCTCCCACCGTGTTCCCAATGTGTGTTTGTAAGGCAGGCAAATTTTGTAGGCTGTGGTGCAATGGAAAACTCATGTGTTTATCTGGAAAGAAAAGAGTAAAAGAGCCCTGCCCCCCTCCCTGGTATAAAATTGATTTATAAGGCGGAAACGATAAAAGATAGCACAGCTGTAAGCCACTGTGTCCTTGAGTTTTCCTAATATTACAGTATTACACTGAGAGGAAATAAAAACACGTTTGCCATCTGCCATCACCTAGAATTCCTTGCCGTGTAAAACCACCAGTCTTTAGCCTCTAGCATGCAGCTATGTCTGCTATGTTACAGCTATAATGCATTTTAAAGCATGCTTCTGAACCTTTCAAAAATACATTACCGTTCCTGGCCTTGGATGCGGAATGACCTGATTGAAGCCTTTGAAAGTGGAATTCTGAAAGACTCCATCAATCTCGTTCAGGGAGTAAATGCAAACCGCAGAGGCGTTCCTGTGTTGGCAGAAGCACAATAGCTGTTTTCTTGCACCGTCCCCACTGGGTGGAAATACAAACTAAGACAATGTCAGAGTAACGTGCACAAAATTCTATTCATTTCTGCGTTGACTTGATTATGAGCGAGGTTAAATTTAGGTGAGTCGTGATGAAAACACAAGCGGAGGCCATTTCGGGGAAAGCGGTTTGAGTGCTTCCGTGTTTATCGACACAAAGGCTCGTTTTTCAGCCTTAGCCGTCGTACCGAGATAACCCAAGAGAGGGCCATCCCACGGGAAGGCGCCAGGAATAGAAACGTCGAAGGTATCTTTCTCACCAGCTGCTTGTGAAGAGTGCGTAGACCTTGCTATCTCTCCAGTCTTCAGCCTGTTGCACGAAAACGTCCTGAAGACGGTTGAAGTAGAGAGACTCTTCCGGGAGACCGCACACAAGCCGGGCCTTCAGGAAGGAGGTCCACGTGTTCTGGAAGTACCTCTTGGGCCCACCCTTGTCCACCTTCAGAGGAGAAGCCACGGCACGTGCCAAGTTAAGGGACAGGCGTGCGAGAAAAGGTGGGAGGAAGGACGAGGGACCCTAACCCTAACCTTTTTTATTTTATGTCGATTGGGAATGGTTTGAATTCTTTAGGACAGCATCAAGTTTGTGTGTCAAAGCCACCTAATTGCTTCTTCAACAAATAACATTTCTATGTTTTCAGATTCTGGTATCCAAATTCCCCAGATAATAAGGGGCATGCAGCCGTATAAGGGTATCCAAGGGCAGTAACGCAGTAGTAACTTAATAGTAGCAAAACAGCTGTTGGTTTTGGGATCAGTTACTCAGTAACTACAGTTAAGCGGTCGATGCAGCTGTCTGGGCGTTAAAATTCACTTCCTACTGAACTGAGCCTGTCTGTAACGGAATTTGTGTGTTTGAACACCAAATAGTCCCATAGGCTTTCAAAGATATTTCAGGGGTTTGCCTCTTAGGATCTGTATTTCTGCATAAATTTCCACGTAAAATGTGGTCAAGTCTTCATTGAAGTCCACATAACTTCCAATTAGGAAAAGTAATCTTACATTTAATGAATTTGACGGAAAATGTAATTTGGTAATCTTTTTCCTCCCAGGGTAAAAATCAGTTTGTTTGAATAAAGAACCTATGCATTTAGACCATGGGGTTTGTGAAACATTACAGGAAGTGTTGGTTTTATAAGCAACAGTGCTGCCGTCTCATGTAACCTTCTTACTGATTAGCAGAGCGTTTAGCTTCCTGTTGAGGGCATTTTACTCTATCAACTTCATGTAGATAAAAACACAGAAACACATTCCTGCATGATGTCCCTGACTATCTCTGGAACAGCGGATGGATCTTATGAAATGAAAACATATTTTTCACAAAGAACACAAACCCATAGTACTGTGGTAATTCTAGAAGAACAGTTCCCCGATACGCTGGCGTTACCTTGCACACGCGAGCGATTCTGGAGATCCAGGGGTCGGCATCTGGGCTGTTGTCAGAGTTCTTCTCACGGAAAAAGACGTAGATCTTTTCGTCATCTGGGTCTTCCTTACGCTTTATCCAGGAGGCAGAGATGTAGGTGGGCTCTAAAGGAAGTGCGAGAAATCAGCCCTGTCCATCGCTTTGGAGCGGCACCTTAACTCTTGTCCTGTACCCCAGTATGGGTAAAAGTGAGTTTCTGGTATGGGATAACTTCTTTCTTTAAATGCATTTATAGTTTTGATGATTGAAATAGTGAATTAATTAAATGCAGCTCGAGTGTATATCATCAAATTAATCACATGGAAGATACACGGAAATTTAAAAAAAGATTTCACCAGAGAGCTCGCACAATATAATATAGCTTATTATAAGTCTTTTTTTAATACAGAGTCAGGAGTAATATGATATCAGTGCGTGTCCAGTAGACTTTCTCGTTTTCTTAAACGTCCCAGAAATATGCTGCCTGCATGAACTAACTGACAACTTCACCTTCCCCCAGTGTCATGAACATTCCCGTCATCGTGACTTCAACCCCCACCGCAGCAAGGGCTGTGGTACGTGACAATTCCCTTTTTGTTTAACTGCTACGGTCATAAACCTGCAGGGAGCTAGGGTAAACAAGCTCGTAAGCAGAGAGGCTTCAATGATAAATATTATTGCCCGACTTACCCCAGCAGGGAAGGGAAAACAACGCCTACATCAGTGTCACCCCCCACCATTACCTTGGAAATACGCCTAGTTTACAGTAGGTTATTGTGTGTTGCCGTTCGACCGACCTTTCGTCCACTCTTCAGCCATCCACATGTTGGTTCTGCATCCTGAATTCCTGCGGAACTGATGTAGGCTGCCATCACGGTACAGGGGCGCTGCAACGTATAGGTCGTCCTCTGATGGAGACACACTGTATATCAACATGCCGCTTGTGTAAACATGCAGTGTAAACAGCCTATCCACCCAGCCCTTCACTGGAGGGATTTTGGATAAAACAAATGGTGACAATCCCCATTTCTAATTCACGCCACCTCTCATTGGGTGACAAATCATCGTGACGCATTTGTGTTTGGCTAATATTTAATTTAGTATGGCATTACATAACTGAATATCTAAATATCTTTAAAAGCATGCCATAAAGTCTGGCCATTTTAATTACTGTCTGGCAGACAGGGTTAGTTCTTTCATTAAATCACTTTAATCAGTTTTGTATGGCTAATTTCATCAAAGGGTTTTGTAAGATTTTGTAGCTTTGACCTCCAAATCCCAAATATGGTCAAAACTGTTTGGTGGCAAATCATATTTTTTGGTCAAGGACAGAATCCACAGCCGTTCAGCATGGATGTCACATACCTACTGTGAGAGACAGGGAATTCTGGGAGTGAGAATATGGTGAGATCCCCGTGCCTTCACAGCTTTCAGTGACCTTGTCTGTTTGATTATCCGCATGGGGATACTTTGGAATATGGAGAAAAAAAATGTATATTGTTATGGCAATTTGAGAAGATGAATAAACATTTAAATACTTGAGTCAACACAAAAATAGCATCCCACAACTTGCTCAACTAAGAAGAATTCTGTCCATATTTTTCTACTTTATTCTCTGAGAAAATCACTATTCATTTTGGGTTACTAATTTAATACATAAAAAATATTCATTTCACTTTTACTGGATGAAATCCATTTAAACAATCAACCTGAATGAGAAACAAAACAACACATTTACTTCAGATACTTCACACCTGCTGCTTTCTATAGAACGTGTGACATTACGTGTAAAGGATCACTCACCAACTTCCAGCACTGTGGCTGGTCTCCATTCGTCCCACATACAAAAAGGCCGTCCTGGAGTTGCTGAATGACGGTAACCGTGTGCTCACAGACCGTCTGTAGGAAATCAAATAACAGTAAGCCGCTGAAGATTAATGGCAAGGGTAGTAGTGTTAAGCATGTTAGACCGTAATCTGCTCAAAAGGTAAACCACGTAAACCGTGCTCAGAAACAAATAAACAGTATGGGGAATTCTTGATTTTTGAGAAGTAAAAAGCAAGAAGTAAACTGCAGCTAAACCAACCTCTTCACAGCTCTTCCCGCCGGTATTGTTCAGGGGAAACGTCTGTGGTAAAAGTAGATGGGTGAATTCCACTAACAGAGGAAAGTGCATTTTTAAATAGAATCTTCCCTCAGTCTGAGAAGGAATGACAATTTTAAGTGAATGAACACTCCTGTCTAGGACGGCCTTGCCATATCACTACAGATTCCAGAAGACCTAGAAGACATAACCTGCTTTATATGATTCCAACTGTTGAATAAAGCTTGACCTATTGGTGTTTTTCAATCTGAATTTTCTATTCCAACACCATTATGCAGAGGGACAAATATGGCATAGAATTATTTAAAATAGTATAGTTACCCAAACATTTTTTGGTGGCCATACAAAAAGGTTTGTCATTTTCTTTGTTTTCATGCCCAACAATACAATAATGCCGCCTTATATTGGATTCGATCCTTAAACCTTCTTGTCACAATTCCAGTTGTGAACCCCCCTCCTCATGGTTTCCCAGTCAATGAAACCCCCATCCTCAAGGTTTCGCTTCAATTTTGGAAATTGTACATCACAGTTTTTGTTTACATAAGACAACACAATAATTTGCAGGAAACCAGCATGCATTTCCAAATAATTCAGATACAGACAAGGCAACAAAACTAACATGGAGGCACCGAGGAAGGAGGAAATGGCACCTATTTATCCTAGCACCTACTCAATGCTTGCAGCAACAAAGGGTAACAGTCATTGACGAAGTGGAAAATTAATCAGTCCTAAAAGTGTCAGCTGTCAACCTCTTTACGTGCCAGGTTGGCTCGTATGTCTCCGTGCTGATTATAAAGAACGCCGAAGCCACAATCCCCTTTGGCGTTGAAAAAAAGCAGTACACGAGAAAGCGTTCGCGGCACAAGAAAGTCGCATCTGTTATGGATGGAAAAGCAGAACCACTTGTTCCAGACAACACTTTTTCCACCTTCACGCTCGATCCCAGTGCAGGACACCAGCCCACAGTATGACATTATATGGCTGGAAACTCTGAAACCACACTGTGTAATACAAATAGTCTCTTGAATGATTCTCGCCCCATACATGACAGATGTGGGTAGACATGTCCATAACTCCCATGGCCGGTAGTGCTCTAATAGAACGGTATGGAAGATATTTAACATAATAATGATGCTTACTTCCAGAATGCGGCCATGCTCTAAGCTGAACCTATAAACAAAGTTGTTTCCTCCGACGTATAGATCATCAGAATCCTCGGGTTGAAAAAAGACGGTGTGATTTTGACTCCGAGGGTAGTTTTGGTCTCCAACATCGTCTGCAGCAGTGAAACAAGAGATTGCGCCAGTGAGTGAAAGTCACCGTTTCACTTCGTTTCACATACTATGCCTGAACGTCTGTTGTTTTAGCGATAACAATAACCGTAATAATAAAACAGCCGGCGTGTGTAAGTGTGCGATTTCAGTAGTATATACTATATTAAAAACTATTAAACAGCAAGTCTGCACCCCGTGTTCTGCTTCTCTTCCGATCTAAGGATTATTGTTGATTGAAACAGCGCGATAACAAATCAATTTCAAGAATCCAACAATCAATTATTGCGATCAAGTAACGTTTCTAAGTATAGATGCTGTGTTACACAAAATGTATTTAGTGTCTTTGTGTAATTTCGTTGTGGTAGAATATATTTATAAAATACCGATTAGCCGTTTTGAATAGCAGACAATTACTTAATTGTTATACGTTCATTTATCTCTTTCTAAGAATAATGTGCAACTGATTTTTGGACCAAGTGAAATAAAGACCAACTAAGAAATGATTGAAGGCAACCACACATTTTAAATAACTTCACCCTTTGTAATTGTGGGTGGAAATTTAGCATGATAGTGGAATTGCCATTAATTACGCCTATATGACAAATTATAACAAATTATATCCCGACACAAAAGCATCGGTACATGGCGAATATCTCACTTACCGTGGTACAGGACAAGTCTGGGAATAAAATCCCCAAAACAAACAGTAGACTGCACGTTCAAAGCAAAGAGAAATCTGAACATCAGATTGATTTTGTTCAACATAATTAAATAAAAAAAATACAATGGATATAGTTTACTAAACGGAATTCCGCATTAGATAATCTCACTTCACTCGCATATCAAATGCGCGTTAATAATCTGTCCCTTTGAGGGGAGTTGGATTTTGGGACGCCTCGCGTGGGCGGTTTCAACTGAAAGGCCGGTATTGTGTCGGGGAACCAATCCGAAGCCGGCGACAGCCTGCTTTGAATGGAGGCTCCGTAGAAACCTTTTTCTCCGTAAACCACATATATCAGCGTAGGACAGTTTATTTCATGCAATAAAATCGCTATATTACCACCAGAAGCTTGATGCAATCACGATCTCATGAGCGTATGAATATTTACAATAAATACATTTTAAATGCTCACTGGAACATTCAGAAGCTTAGAAATGCGCCTATAACAAATGCCATCGTTATGTTTTGCAACAATTATGTTGCGACGGTCTTGAGACAGCGCTTTGCTTTTACCCATCATGAAATGTGTCTTGTGTGACACCTTAGCAATGAGACCTTTTTGTAGGCCATCAATTGGGACTGACCCAGCTGATATTAATTTGTACTGACAAGGGGCTGGATTGCTTTTTAATTACTGATAGTTTTCAGCTGTTGTCTTGGCGTTCCATGTCTTTTTGCACCTCCCTTTCTTTATGTGTTCAATACTTTTTCCCTGTGTCATTTCACATTATTACACATAACTTAATTTGCTGAGCTCATTTGTTTTGGT
>JAOYSI010026740.1:5848-15956 GCA_025775065.1 Hiodon alosoides
CTATGTTCTGTGGGATTCCATGTTCTGTGGGATTCCCTGTTCTATGTTCTGTGGGATTCCATGTTCTGTGGGATTCCATGTTCTGTGGGATTCCCTGTTCTGTGGGATTCCCTATTCTATGCTCTGTGATGTTCCACATTCTGCTGTACACTTTGCTCTCTGATCCTCCACCCAGAGGGATCTGAGATCATGCGTGACATTGGTACGGCCATCCAGTTCCTACACAACATGAACATTGCCCACAGGGATGTCAAGGTGAGCCTGACGTAGCCTGTCTCCGGACAGAGGATGGAGCGCGCGCGGGGAGGCACTAGCGATGTGTGTTAAACCCCCCCGTCTCCCCACACAGCCAGAGAACCTGCTGTACAACAGCCGTGAAAGAAATGGAATACTCAAGTTGACCGACTTTGGCTTCGCCAAGGAAACTACACTGCACAACCCTCTGCAGACGCCCTGCTACACACCCTACTATGTGGGTGAGTCCAGGGAGCAAAGGGCGGACGGGGGGGTGATTATGGAGGAACCATTTCCTGTGTGTGGCTACTCATCTCCATCTGTTGTCTCTCTGTGTCCATTAGCCCCTGAGGTACTGGGACCAGAGAAGTATGACAAGTCATGTGACATGTGGTCTCTGGGCGTCATAATGTACATCTTGTGAGTACGTGTGTGTGTGTCTGAGAGTGTGGCTGTGTGTACGTGTGAAGGAGGGGGGATTCTGGCTTTCTACTTCAGAACAACCATCTCAGCTTTGTCTGCCCCATCTCACTGCGTTCACAAGGAAATGAGCATGAACTATCTTCAGCTCTTTGTCTCCCTCTACAGGCTCTGTGGATTCCCTCCCTTCTACTCCAACACGGGACAGGCCATTTCCCCTGGGATGAAGCGCCGAATTCGGATGGGCCAGTACGAGTTCCCCAACCCGGAGTGGGCAGACGTGTCCGAGGAAGGTGCGTATGTAGTGTGGTGGGTTATTACTGGGAGGACAGGTTCTGATAAACACATTCACTAATGCTAGGCAAGGGCTTTGAAAGGCCAGAGGTCACAAGTGCCCCGTGGTTTTGTTTGAGCAGAGAGGCTGTCTGTTTTTGGGTTCCACCAGAGAGCTGAGTGAACCCAGAAAGGGTAAGATAGAGTGTAAGACAGAGCTTAGACCTGGGACTGAAAAAAAGATTACTGAGTGTTACATTCAACAACAATGTGTCACTAGGCTCGCTGTGAAACCGTCCAATCGCTGCTGAGCTACCAGTCTTTCCCACGCCAGGAATCTCACCTTAACTGGGGAGGGGGTTTAGCTTGCATGTGACTGTGATGTGATGTCCCCTGACCCCTTCCAGCCAAACAGCTGATCAACCAGCTGCTGAAGACCGACCCCAACGAGAGGATGACCATCTCCCAGTTCATGGACCAACCCTGGATCACTGTGAGTGTTTCTGCTGCTTCTCAGCCACATTTCCGCCATCCCGTTTATCTCTCCACACAGTGTCATTAGATTTGACATCGCAGTTCTCTCAAGCATTTCCTCTCAGGTGTCTTGCTTAGGGCCCAGCCTTGGATGCAGATCGGTAACTTTCTAGGTCACACCTCCAACAGCCACTAAATGTTGTGATCTCTGAGTGATTAGGGAACTGCCAAAGTGAAATTTCTGTGCAGTTTGGACGCCTATGTGTGTGATTTCCTGTGTGATTTGAGCCCCCGTGCCTGTGTAATTTCTTAGTGATTTTAGTGTGTGCATGTGTGTGTGTGTGTGTGTGTATGTGTGTGTATGTGTGTGATTTCTGTACTTCCTGTGTGATTTGGACACCAAATGGTGTGTGATTTCTGCTTGATTTGGGTACCTAAATCTGTATGATTTCCGCGTTATTATATGACTGCTTGTCAGTGATTTCTCACGGCTTGTCATTACAGCAGTCGATGGCGGTGCCTTCAACACCGCTACACACCACACGAGTACTGACGGAGGACCGGGAGATGTGGGACGACGTCAAGGTGAGTAACGGGGACACTCTCAGGCCATCTTAGGAACTGCAACAGTGCCCCGTTCCATTGGTAATATGAAACAATAATAAACACACTGATTTGGTAATGTAGGACCACTAAACAGCGTGGGCTTATTGTTAAACTGGCCAAGGCATCTTCAGCAGTTTCCAGACTGTTTCCAACAACAAGATGTCTACCACTGAACACACTGTTCCACGCACTCTCTCCCTCTTACGCAGGTTATTCGTTTTCTGGGTTTCAAATGATCACAGCCAGAAGAACACAGCAGTACACTTTCTCTGGGACGGTACTTTGTCCCGGTTGGCTCCTCGCCAGCATTCTTCTATTTGTGGTATCTAGAGAAGACATTTTATTTTTAAATGAAAGCAGCCTTATACAAGCCAGCTGGATGATCTGCTCACTCCACAGAAATACATGCGTGCGTCACAAGCACAAATGTTTATACACAAATGACTTTTACATTTCCTACGTGGTTGACTTCAGCGCCGGGGCAGAGTGGAAAACAGTAGGACATTTTTAAATCCTTGGCTCGGTCTTGCTAGCCTATGGAGAGGTTAAAAAATAGAATTTCCACTGGAGTGACTGCCTTCTTGCTTATTTATAAAAGCTGAAATAGAATCCTTGTAAAAAAGCAATATGGGTGGAATGTCTAAACAGGGCCAAAAGGTGGATCTACGTCACTGAATTAAGTTCAATTTCACCGGAATTAATTTCCCTCTCGTCCAATGAAGTCCCTTCTCCTTGGCTAATTGTTGGGCAACACAGTTTGAGCTGCGAAGTCATTTTGCGCGCCGTTCGGATTCACTGTTCACGACCTGCCGAGCGCAAGCCGTGACCTCGCTCTCTCGAAACCTCCCCATCCTGTTCCTGTGCTGCCCCCTACAGGAGGAGATGACCAGTGCCCTGGCCACAATGCGCGTGGACTACGACCAGGTGAAGATCAAGGACCTGGACACCTCCAGCAACCCCCTGCTCAACAAGAGGCGCAAGAAGGCAGCCGGGAAAGGGAAGGGGGGTAACACAGTCTGCAACAGCCAATGAGAGACGGGGAGCGGTGTAACACTCAACCTTTTCATTCTTCTAAAGAGGACAAATAGACAGAATGTGAAATATGCTTGCTTCCTGAATTGAAATCAGTAGATTTTTATGCACTGTCTCTCATTTTCGTGTGTGTGTGTGTGTGTGTGTGTGTGTGAGTGTGTGTGTGTGTGCTGGGTACAGTTGCCCCGTCTAGCAATAATCCTCTACCCCCCAATCCCACCCCACCCCACCCCACCCATCTCTCCTTCGTGTGAGGCCCCCAGGTGGGTATGGGCTCTGGGGTACCGGGCTTGTCTATGCCCTTTGGGCTGAATGTCGAGATGCTGGACGTGAGAGGTGATGAGGGGAAACTGAAAACTGTACATTTACCCAGTCTGCGTCGTTGCCGAGGTGATCATTCTCCTTCATATCCATACTGCTCTGTTGTTTGTCCTCTGGACACTCTTTTTCAAGAAATAAAGGAAACTTTTCTTTCCAAATTTATACTTTGAATGTGAAGTTATTACGTTGATTCAAGATGACGAAGTGAAAGTTGAAAATGGCTTGCGGATAGTGGCACATGGAAATGTGACAAAACGTAGATGGATCTGCTAAAATAAATAGCCTTTGGTTTCCAATGTTTCAAACTTGTACGACAGCATGACATCCTTCCACATTCCCTCTCAACTTGCTTGCATTGGGTATAATACGTGCTTACAGTTTCAGTCAACACCCAAGAGCCTATCTAAATTCTCAGAATTCTTAGTCACTTGAGGAGCCTAGATCATGCAGAAACTACTTCTCCGAGCTATTTCTATGTTTTTTCCCCACTATGTATTCAGTAAATGTGTCTGGAGGGTGTCGCCCAGTCAAGAGAACACAATACCTGGCCTACTTTGGGGTCATGCAAGTTACCGATTAAGCAGTTATTGACTGTGATTCATTACACCAGACCCACTGTCTGGCTCTTGGTCCAGGAGGGACGTAATCTCCACATATAAGGGAGGACTTTCACAAAGTCACGTCCACTTAACCCTTTGTCATTTTGAGCCATGGAAATGGGGAATGAGGTTTGCCTTCAATCTTGGTATATCTTTGTCTTCTAGGTGGAGCAAGAGCATTGAGACAAAGCCAATCTCACTGTTTCTGAGTCTCACTGTTTCCCAGGAAGGTACACGGCTTTTGTTTACACAACGGCACTGTATACAAACCATCAAATAACTACTGTATTCAAACTACATTTATCCTGTCATTTTAGCTGATGAGGGATGGGCAAATGATTTCTAGAATTTAGCGAAGTTAATTGTGCAGCCATTCCGCTGAGTCAGGTTAAACGATTATGACAACAGAGCATGGAGGCGTTTGAAAACTTCCTCGATAGGTGCACCAGAAGAGGATGTGGGAGTGTGGACGTAACTGACTGGCCTCCCTCCAGCCAGCTTTCTGGCACCCCCCCCACCCCCCGACTGTCCCCCTCCAGCCAGGAGTTGTGGAGTGTTGGCAGTGGAGCAAGAGAAGCTTCTTTGGACAGACTGTAGAAGAGTGACCCTGCTGCCGTTTCTCCCAAAATCTCACCCCAGTGTGCCTGCCTGTACTCACTCACACCCTGGGAGAGTTGCTGCTGAGCCGAACATGACAGGACAGGCCGTTGTCCTCAGAGGCACTGATAGGGGTATCATTATGGGCACGAAAATAGCAACGGGCCTTGTGAATCCCGTGCTGTTTTTGTCATCGATGGGGGTGCATTATCAGAGAGAGGCATGCGCCAACCCCCCTCCTGCAGTGAAAATCCTGGTGATTTCCCCCCACTCCAGGCCATTGGTTGAGGTGCCAAATTAAAGGGTTGCCTATGGCTGAATTTCCAAGTGGACCGTCCCAGCAACAGTGATGACCACCGTCAGGTCTTGTGGTTTTTCCCCAACATTCCCGCACCTTTTGTTTGCGTTTATGTAACTCTGAAATGATTCATGAGGAACAGGCCATTTTGTTTTGTACCACATGTGGCAAAGCTTTTTTAATGGTCAACATGACCAGCAAAGGTTAAAGAGGAGGATCTGTGAACACAAGGAATGTAGAAACACATGTTTAAACTGTGAGCCATCCAAAGAGATTTACATTTACATTTTACATTATAAATGAATTTCTGGGAGTGGAACTGATTAGAACCTTCACAAAGATTCCTGTGTGATTCAACCATATGAGTAAACAACACATAATGAATGGAGAGGTTAAAATGTTTTGTTTTACTTTTTCTAAAACTGGTGATTATTGCATCTCCTGATTCCTCTAGTTCATAGCATAAGACCCCTGCATAAATGCTGTCAGTTACTACTGCAGACATTATACTGACTATAACTTACTGCTTTATTAATAAAATAATTGTAATTGATTTTTATAGCATGGACCCACGTGGTCTTGTCTTCTTGGGATTCCGCTTTCAATAATGTGTTGGAATTGTTTTTGAAAGGTTTAAGCTTCCTATCCCTTTCTTTATAAATATTTTCGTTGCTTAGTGTTTTTCTTGAAAACGAGGTTTTAAACGTTAAAGTTGGGAGGTTGATTGGGAAAAGCAGAGACCTGATAGGCAACTCTTTATTTAAAAAGAATTCTGCAATGATGTAAAAATGGGGTTAACTGCAAAATAAACGGATTAAACATGTAGAGCCGAAAGTTTTTCCGCAGTCACATTTTCTCTCTCCGAGGTTTTGAATCACGAAGAAGATAAGGATCATCGGCGTATTGCGATCCTTCACAGTAGCATGCAATCCCACGCTTCTCTCAGAGTTTCGAAAGCCGCGTCTCTTATCGGTCGCACTGTTATAACCACTACAGTGGAAGCGAACAGCTCCGCGAGAAAGCCCGGATGATGAGGGACTCCAGCAATTCCAAAAACTCGCAGAACCAAGACAGAGCGGGTAAGGAAAGGGCTTTCCTCCCCGTGTAGTTTGGGTAAGTAGCTGTTCGAGCATCGTAAAGCTCGGGCAACTTACTTCTCAAACGTTTTCTTTCAGCTAGGCGTTGGGGGGGGGGGACGTTAGTGTGTGGACGAAGTAAACAAGATTCGTCACGTAGGCACCGGGTTTCCCGAAACGCACTTAATAAACCCTTCTCCCCGCATCAAGGTATAGCGTAATGACCTCCCTAGGAAGCTGGCAAAACAAAAGTGTGGAACGCGTTCGTGCTCACGTTTAGAGTAAGTTTTACCTGTTGACATTTAATCGGTTGTTTTCCAGGAATATATAGCTGTGGTTTAGTTGCAATGAAAGCGAAAGAGCAGTTGTTAGACATACTTGATTTGAGTACATAATTCGAAAATTAGAAATGAATGACAGTTGGTTCTTGTATTGTTAGATAAATACCAGCGGTATTTCATTTTAAACGTATTCGTCTTTTCGCTGTACCGTTGCTGCTCCTTTGCCTTGGGCACATGGGGGTTTATTGCTCCCGTTTTTAGCGTGACGTTAACCTCTACCTTTTCTTTTACAATCTACCGTACTGGTTGGGCGTTGTACTTGAATTATCACTGTGGACTGATTGGAAGTGCCAACTTATTCATTAGTGCCAACTTATTCATTAGTCCACAGTGTAAATACGATGCATTTTTTTATTTAGAATATTGGCAGTGTTGTTCGTAATCTTAATTTAGATGGCTCCTTTCTCCGATTCGTGATTACTGGTGCCAAAGGGACTATTCCGTCGCCGTATTTGACCAAATTAAACGCATTTTAACGATCGTCAAAACAGTCGTGTTTGCCTTAAGGGTTTTTATTAACCGTGGTCGTTTTCCAGTTTGGTCTTTTGACTCGACGGCATATCCTGATAGGATATAGCCTAATCACATTGATATGCAGTTTCGATTATGGCGTTTACCGTCCATTTTCTGCTTCAAATTGGATACTTTTAGACTCACGAGAGATTTTGTTTACCGAATATGCTTTTTAATACTCTAGATTTTGATTGCTGATGGTGCGCCAACCACTTAGGTGAAGGGGGCGTTTTCGGATACGTTGTGTATGAATTGGCTGTCGGTATGAGGGCGCAACAGCGCTGGTACTACCATGCTGCGCAGAGGGGAAGAAGTTAAGGGGTTGGGTTAAAGATCAAGATTAAATATTTTATCTCGTAATTTTTCATTACGTATTTAGTTATAAATACTCAATTTTTTCTTATACATACGTGTACAGTTTGAACTCGTAAACGCTTCAATAAAAACATGGAAAAACTTTTTGGCCCCATCAAAACTATAAAGTCTGTCTACTGCCGTCGTTATTGTAGATGGTGACAGACTACTTTTAAACGACTCTCAATTTTACCATACAATATACTCCTTTTTGTGATTAATATGGTTTCCCCGTTATTACCAGGCTCCTCGTTCGTTGATTCGTTTGATGAGCGCTTCAATTCGATTTAATTAAATTACAGCTAGTGACCTAATAGACCCTCTTATGAAGCTCTGATGCGAGATTGTGGTTTGCGCTTCTTTTTGCGGGATTACGGTAGATACGTTCTCGCTATTCCTCTGTAGATGGGGAATCCATTCTCAGTAGTTTGTCTTTGAAAAACCGTGTAGCGCTGGATTAAGTCGATACAATGGATGGCAATCGGCAACCGAAGGTCGTAACATCACCCCGGCAGCTCACTCAAAACCCGTTGAAGAAAATCTGGATTCCCTGTAAAAATGGCCGTCCGGAAAATTACACTTTCCAAAGAAAGGGTTTGTATTTAGCCTGACATTGTTAATGTTTGCATGTACGCAGGGTCGGACATTTTTCTTTTTAAAATTAAGGGTATGTTTTCTTGAATTAAACTTTGGCGCACCTGTATGTGGGACACATCTTGGCCTGTTAGCACTGCGCGTTGAAAACATACTGTCGGGTTGTTTGCGCTTATAACTGTACTGATCGGCAATATAAATTGTGCTTTAGAGTGCGCGGTGTCAGTTATCAATTGACATGTGGGTGTTCAACAGAATATAGCTTCCTATTTGGTATCCAAAACCTTGTGACTGGCATAAGCTGAACGCGAAGTTTGCGTTTCGAGGCTAATTCACTCTGAATTACATGCAACAACGAATTGTTTTAACAAATGGTTACATTTTTTTTGTATGTGGCAGCATGTACGTGTCAACGAATAATGTCAATCATAATTTATTCCTTCTCAGGGTAATTCAGTTGACGATCGAAATAATAAAGCTTTTTTTAGATCTTATTTGACAATATATTGTGCCTCGTTGTTGTGGCAGATGTAGTATTTGGTATCCGTATCATACCGGTCCATTTAATTCTGACATGTACATTTGGCTTTGACTCATCCCAGTAGATATTGAGCGCAGTGGACGAGTCGTCCATGTTCTTATAAACTCGCGAGACAGAGGAATCAAGGCGCTTTCCTGAAATCGTCATCGGCGATATGACACTGTCAATATTAGGCTGAAGTATCTGACAGCTTTGTCAATCGCTCCTTTTTAAAATGTAAAGTGATCTAGATCATGCTCAAACTAAGAGAAGCACAGCAATGAGACCTTCACGGGCAATTTTGACAAGACTGTCAGGGTTTCAGGTTTTACAGGTCTGTCACGTGAAAATCCTCCTCACTGCTGCTGTTCAAACCGTCATTCACATATGTGGCATACGCCACGTTAGAATGGGAGGGGCGACGGGTTTGTGGCACTGTCATCGGTGCAGCTGAATTGTTGACTGTGAAACGGTTGTCGGGTCATCAGAACCCTGTTGGTGAATTTGCATGTGGAGCAGTATCCCCCCCCCCCCCCCCCACTCATCTCCCTAGGTGACAATCCCTCGACCTTTAGTGACTGATCTTTCCCTAAACTGTTCTGAATGTTAGGGTTAGGTCTCTCCTCCTGAAGGTTGCGTGAGACATTTACACGGTCTGCAGGGACAAGGCTGCAGAAATGTGGTCTATCTTCCCCCCTCCCCTGTCCTCCACCTGCTCTCTGTCTAAAAGGCAGACTAAGAGTCTTGCTCTCTCCCTCCGTTTTCAGTGTGTATGACAAACTGCCCCACCCTCATCGTCACCGTGGGCCTCCCGGCGAGAGGCAAAACCTACATCTCAAAGAAGCTGACCCGCTACCTCAACTGGATCGGTGTGCCCACCAAAGGTACCGCTCAGGCCCTTTGCCACGGACACGACCCCGGCCCCGAACTCAGTTCTGTGCACGCTTGCTCCTTCTCTGTCCAACGGGAGACTCTGTCTCTCTCTCTCTCTCTCTCATTTTATTTTACTGTCGTTTAAGAGTTCAATGTGGGCCAGTACCGTCGAGAGTGTGTGAAGACCTACAAGTCCTTTGAGTTCTTCCGCCCGGACAACGAAGAAGGCTTGAAGATCAGGAAGTAAGAATTGCCTTCCTTCTGCCGACTGTAGGAAACGCCACAGTCGGTTTCAGCTGATCTCATATCCGCTGTGAAGAGACCGGCCTGTGGTCACTAACGCTGTCTCTGGGCCACAATCCCCAAAAACGGGGGCAGAGAGCATGCTTATTCAGCTAGCAATCCGTTTTGGGTGTCTCGGGGGACCCCTAAGTGTTATTTTATTCCAAGCGCCGATTGGCCGATGGGAGGATTGGCCCTCCCCCTTTTGATCGGCCCTCCCCCTTTGGCAGGCAGTGTGCGTCGACGGCGCTCGGCGACGTCCGACAGTACCTCGGGGAGGACGACGGACAGGTGGCGGTGAGTTAGGCCCTGCAGCAGATTGTCAGTAGCCTTCTGAAGAGTTGTATTAGCTCATCTGAATCACAAATTCAGTGCCGGCATTGTTGAGTTGGTGACCTTTGTGGCTACAGAACGCTTGCAGCTTGTGGAAACCGCTGTGATCTTGTCGGTGTTGTCCTCAGACTATGAGTGCGACCACAAAGGTATTGAGCTCTTGTCTGAATTAGGTGTTTGACGCGACCAACACCACAAGGGAGAGGAGAGAGACCATCATCAGGTTCGCCGAGCAGAATGGCTACAAGGTACGCCCGACTGTCTACGCCCGACTGTCTACGCCCGACTGTCTACGCCCGACTGTCTACGCCCGACTGTCTACGCCCAGGGATTGGTGGCCCTACTGCCCCGCGGCTGCGCCGGTGTAG
>JAOYSI010026751.1:0-19481 GCA_025775065.1 Hiodon alosoides
TGTTTGGAAAGGGTTCTCTTGCTGCGAGCACGGACTGGCAGCATCTCTGGCACTGCAGGCACAACAAAGCACATCTGCATCAGATGTTGACCAAATGCTATGGGCAGGGTCTTTTAAACAAAAATAAATAATTCAAGATTTTGTTAGGCAGAAAAAAAGAAGCAAGGGTACACTTGGCGAGTGTCAAGCAGGAGTCGGATTTTTTCTACGATGGCTGGACAGTACAAGCACCCTAGGGAGCTGAGAGGATCAACAGTTATAAATAACCTCACTAATCTCTCCTCCGGTCAGTAACGCCCCGCAGACCTGGGGACTGTTTTCCCTAAGGCTTTGAGCCCTAACTCCATCATCTGGGCAGCATACTGGCTGACGTCCCTGAGTTAGTGTGTCTGGGCACATAGAGTGCTTTATCTGGATACCCATTGCCACCCCTTGGATGGACATTCAGATGTTTTAAGTTTCAATTTCACCACCCTCAATTTTAGGAGTCTGGCCTCCCCGGGGAAACTGCAGAGAGAACTTTTATTATGAAATATGCAAGAGTCACTTACTGAGAGATGTGGCCAGCAGAAATGGGAGGTGAAAGGTTTCAGGACCAAAGACAGCTCCAGGTCAGTCAATAAGACAGAAGAAAATTAGATTGAAAGGAAAAACTGAACAAAATGATCCATATTAAAGAAATATTTTTCATGATGTCTCAATTTGTATATACAGTAGCGTGAAAAAGTATTTGCCCCCTATCTGATATTTATGCACTAAATGTTGTCAGACCGACCAAAACCTATGAGATAAACAGGACCCTGAGAAACGGAATCTGAGAAATGTATGTGAAATCAGTAATAGATAAATGGCATATTAGTTTGAGAGTGCTGCCTGTGGGTTTCGTACTCCATGAGTCCTTTGTTAGTTGTTTTGATCTAATCTAGGTGCACACATCTCCTTATTCGGTTTCTGAAGGTAATTTGGTTGGTCCCAATAGTAGTTTATTTTGTCCCAAAACTAATATAAATGACATACAGTCTTACTAAATTAACTCTGGAGAGCGCGTGTGCGCGTGAGTGTGTATGTGTGTGTGTGCGCGTGGGGGCGTAATTGCTTGAAATTACTCTCTCCCCTTGAGGAATATTTAATATTTCTTTATGCCATTAAAGCCATTATAGGCTTCTGTTAAAGGTGAATCAGATAACCTTAGAGACCCCTCTTCCCTCCACCTACTCCCCACACTTCTCCGCATCTTCGATCCATTTTAAGGGTCGATTTCAGCATCGGTCTGACTGGTCCCTCCTAGGGCAAATCAGCTGCCGGGAGCTGGATTTTCTTCCCCCCTCGACCCCGCTGTGCTTGCCATGATTCTCCTCCCTCGCGGCAGCACACAGCGCTGTGAAACACAGCCAAAGCACTGGCCAAAGCACCAGCTCACAATGTCTGCTCACGTTTCAGGTTGACATTCCAGATACTGCTGCGCTTTGTAAAACTCTCACTGCTATCGGGTCTCCGGTGTCCGTCAGATTTTTATTATACCAGTTTGGCAGGACCCTCCTGCTGACTCTCAATGTATTGAGCTGAGTCAGGGAGGCGGTAATGACATGAGGGTTATGACTGCATCGACCCACGGCACCATCAATCATTGTGTTGAGCTCTGCAATGAGAATGCCCAATCTGAGGAACACAAAAGTCTGTGGAAAAGTCTATGCATTGCAACATTTATAGCTATTTAAAAAATCTAGACGAAAGTTTAATTGCTTATATGTTGATGGTTCTTCATGAATTGAGATGAAATAATTTAACTTAATTAGATACTGGCTGCATTCATTAGATTCCCACAGGAGATATTACTCCTTTGAAGAAGCCCTGTGTCTCAAGACTTAGAGCTTTCGGCTGAACTGAAGGGAATTTTGGAGTTATCTTTAGGAATCGGATTTCTTTGATCATTTAACACTGACATGTATAATGTAAGCTGCTTGTGCATGCAGTTTTCGAGTGTGAGGCTAAGTTTTTCTAGCAGTCAGTAACTTTTAATTTTTGAAAATGAATGTGTTTGGGTGGACACACCAAGCAAAGCATTTAGAGGGCATTTACAATACTGATCATACTTTTAATGTCTATTTGAACAAAGTTTTAATATTTTCCAAATCAAGCAGAGCAAGTGGAGACTCAACAATCCGTTCATGGAAAAAACTTACTCAAACAGGCAGGTAATTTTAAAAAGAAAAGAAAACCAAATTACGTCATCCTGCGTCACAAGAAGACTTTGGTTTCAAATAATGGGGGTTCCGTCTTGATAAATTGGTCTAGTAAGAGTAAGACCAGTAAACTCTGACTCCTGAGCATGTGTACAAAAGAGTTCAACATCAATGTGTGCGAAAAACGTAGTAGTTCTGTGCTCTAGTTTTTTTTTAGTATACCATGTGTAAATTCCAAAATGGCTCAGGCCAGCATAGTGCAGGCACATGAGTTATACAGACCGCGGCCCCAATAATGTGACTCCCCATCATGCAAGGCGTTTGTTGTGCCAGTCAGTACAATCCATTATGGCAGGCATCAGGGAAACACCTGTGTATTCCCACATGTCTGCCTACACCAGATAGAGCTATACATTTATAAAATCGTCAGTAAAACCTGAATTAGAAAAATGAGGTTTGCAGATGTTCCCTGTAATGGAGACAAATGTGCCCTTTGGTGGCAGTATACTGGATCGCTCTCAGCTGGTGCCGGGAAAAATTTAATCCGACATAATTTGCATACAGCAGATGTGCCTTTCAAAATGACAGATTCCTAAATAGGAATTCTATGCAGGGCATGGTGAGAAAAAATGTTTCCGAGCGGACTGAATTGCTGAATCTCCGTCTTCATTTTGTCAGCGCAGTCTGAACAGATCTCGCCGCTCCTCTCTGGTTATTATTTCTGATTCCTAATGCTGTACATTCCACATCGCAATATTGTTATTGCTATCTATTCAGCTCTGTGGGAGAGAAGGCCTTTCTCATCTGATGTAGTTTGAACAGGGCTGCAGTACCTGCCTCAGCAAATCTCTTTTAGTCACAAAGATCTCTGGGTCGATAGCCAACCTGGTTGAATAATTTGATCCGACTCACAAAAGTGTTTGCTCAGTCCCTGGGATTCCAAAAAAGCAAAAGAGCCCAATCAGCAGGGGACAAGGCCCTGAGTGGATGATGATTCCATTCCAAAACTGTAGAGCGCAAATTGACCTGCCATAGTTATACCTTGTTCCTGCAGTCAGAACATTATAACTTTCCTTTCTCCTCCGTCCCCGAGCATGACTAATCGCCTCCCAGCTGCCTGCAATGCAGCAATCGGATCTTCGATGCGGTGACAGCGTTCTCCACAGTACTCCACAGTGCTCCGGCGCTAAACCGCTAAACCGCATCCCCACAGGCACAGCAGAGAAAGCCAGTCCGTGTGTTTATCTGGGGATTCGGTTCAACCACGGTGCGAAAACTGGAGAGTACGGCCTTAAATCTGGGGGCTCCTTTAAATCTCCCACAATGCATTTATCAAGGTTGAGCCGCTCTACATCTTCCCAGAGGCAACAGAACGTGTTGTTGGGGCCTGTTTTTAGGGGTTTCTGTCAAACGAGACACAAAGCTGCCCTGCACAACTACATCTCCCAGCAGCAGAGGGGATACTTGGGTTCCTCAGTTTAATTTATGCAGCGTCTTTTCAGAAGGAAGTGGCAAAGGGGTGTGCATCCAAGCTGACAATTAAAATGACTTTTGAGATAAATGAAAAATTAATGGCCTATTCCATTCTTGTTCAACATCATTACCATTATCCTGTGATCTGCAATATTCTTCAGGAGACAAAAGCTGATATGTAACATGTGATTGAGCAGCTCATTGTACTTTTAAATGTTTTCTCAAGATATTAAGGCGTCTGTACCACGATAAAGGGATATTTATCTCAATGCATAAGGCCATGGCTAGACTTGTGTTCAAACAATGGTCTTAAAGTACAGCCATTTATAAGCTCTCTTTAGTTCTTGTTAAAGAGCAGAAACTGTGTAGTAAGCCCACCAGAGCGATGCTGACTGTCACCCACGTGCGATTTATGCCCCCCCCCCCGTTCCATCCCAGTGGTGAATTCTCTGCAGAGCAGCGGTCGTTATTAACGGCAGACTGAGGGAGACGGATGGGCTGCAGTTACCGTCACTGCCAAGACAAACACCCCCTGGCATTAGGACTTTAGGGTTTAATCACAAAGAGAGAGGGGGGAAAAAAATCTCAGAAACCCTGCCGGTCACATTTATTATTCAGATGAAAATCCGCTTAAAATTTTGTGCATTGCCATGTCGGAAGTGAATGAGGGGGTGGGGATTTGGGGTCGGGGTGGGGAACAGTGCTGCAAAGTTTTGGGCAAATGAAATATTCTCCTGCTGCATTTATTTTCTGCTGAATGAGTAGGTCTTTTTCATAACTGAGAGAAAGGACAAATTCACTGATCATCAATTCCAGAACCCTGCAGACACTTCCGCCAGCGTGGCCCGTTTTGTGATGATTAACCAAGTTAATCATACCAAGTTTACCGCGCAGGCATGAGAGCAGAGCATGAAAAAGAAATAGGCAAACTGGAATACTCAGGGATATGAAATTGCAGCTAAGGTTCTGTGTGTTTTCAGCCGTGGCTTTGTGAGACCGGACATGATGAGGAACGGAGTGGTTTTAATGCTAAGTGTGAATGAGGAAGTCTGACTCTGCTCTCCTTGGGGGACGCGGGACGGGGGACTGGGGGTTTAGGGGGGTGGCTCTCGTTGCAACTCCCAGCATTCAGCACCTTCGGCTCGTCTCTGGTAAAATTATGCGTCTCTTAATGAAGTGTGAAAATCTCCCAAATAGCAGCTCTCAGTAGTCTCTCACGCATTTCCCAGGGGCCCCTGGCCTTCCCTGTAATTTGTGATCCGTTTGGTGTCACATTTCCACAGGGCTTTTTATTCCAGGGAATGGGGTTAATTAGCTTTTTTTCATGGCGACATGTTTTCGTGATGGAGCTTTGAATGAGTATAATATTAAAAATGTCATGTGACTGTTGTTACCGGCAGGTGGGCTCCCTTATTAAGCTAAAGGCAATGCTATACTAAGTTCATGTTAGGAGGTACATTTGGTACGGAGGGTGCAGTTTGTGTAGTTGCCAGTGTAAAGGGTACTGGAACTAGTGTGGCACTGCTTCTACTGATGAGCAAGGTAGTTACAACGGTTACAGTATGTGAAATTCTTCACACTGCAATGGTTTTTGTTTTAAAAAACAAATTTTTTTGTTTTGTAGTTTCCAAATGTAGTTTTACTTTTTAAAACTACATTTCAATTGTAGTTCTCTCAGGAGATTGTTATATAATCTGGCTTTAGAAGAGATCGAAGCCATTGATCTGTGTTTCTCTGGCGCTCCCCTGGCTTGTCGCACTGCAGTTGGCGCGGCGAACTGGGCGATTGGGGACGTGACTACGCTGCAAGACGAGAACCGCCAGGTGTGTTTATAAATAACCCTGAGAGGGAATTATGGGAAGCCGGTGTTGCTCACGGCTCAGTGCTGGATTAAGAGAGCTGTTTATTCCAGTTACTGCGGTTGGACTGTGCGGCTGAAGGCAGGGAAGGAAGTCTTCCTGACCTTGTCGGGGGCAGCGCTGTTGGGGTGGATGGGTACCCAAGGGCCCGGGTGTTAAAATCCCAGTTGGAACCCAAGAGACGAGCATTTATCTGTTCCCCTAAATAAAACCTGGCTATGAGAACATTGCACAAAATTCTTATAAAAGTAATGTGTGAATGTAAGCAAAAGGGCGTGCTGTGCAAGAAAAATGGAAAAAAAGTTGAGCCCATTAAATAAGCTCATGAGAATCAATTAGGAAAGCTTCCAAAGATTATTTTGCTCTTTCATTATAATTGTACTTGGTCTGGTCCTTCATCTGAAAAGAATTTAATTTGTTCACTGTTGTCCAATTTGAATGAGGATTTCTCTTACTTCTTTTGTGGTACCACTGAACTTCTTTCTATTGACTGCTTTTACTTCTGCGGACAAGGGAGCGTTTGTTCTTGACACGTGTAATTCCACTGAATGCGGTAATCGCTGTCCCGCGCGCAGTATCAACAAGGCATTCGATTACAATATGTTGTCACTTTCCCCAATGCTACCTGGAAGGCACTAATGCAATTAGCTTTTTACAGAATTTTCCCGTCTCGCATGTTTCGCCCCCACCGTGCGTTTTGAGCTTCTATTTTAAACCGAGTGTTAGAAAAGCGAGACTCCTGGTGACCTACTTACTGTGGCAGAGGCTTTTTTAACCTCCAGTCCCGCTCCACCAATCCAGTTCTTCGCCCCAGCGTGTGGTGATTGCAATACATCGTAATACACATTCCTAGAATGACGTGTGACTTCATATTTTTTTTAAATCGATGTGCTTATTTAAAGAAGATTACGGCTGAATATTGGTTGCATCGGGAAGTCATTGGGTTTGCTTTGAGAAGTAATCTCGAAAGCTTCGACTGTGTCCTCGCCGACCCTCCTCACCCCAATTACTGTTTCCCCTGAAGTCGACAGACATCTGCATTCCCCCCTGTTCAGATTTCGCATTTGCTCTCGTGCTTTTTTGTGAGCCCGAGTGGTCAGGATATTCAATCTGCGGTAACACGCGGCAACGGGGGCCGGCATTGGGCAGTCTTCCGTCAGGTTGCTCGCCCTTTCTCATACATGTTTAATGTGAGAGTGCGCTCTCGGGGCGGGGGCGGGGGCGGGCGATCACCCTCTCTCCTCGCTTCTGAGTGATGATGCCGTCTCCACATTATTGCCCAAGATGGATTTCTGTTATCAGGCCGCTACACTTTCATACAGCAAGCCGACCTCCGACCTCTGCCGTTTCAAACCCGACTGACTGCGCAGTTTATTGACTTTTTCTCTGTTTTGCTCGACTGGCTTATCTGTTGGGATGGCATTGAGACGATGCAAATGTGGCGGCTCTGTGAAAGCCTAGCTGCACTACCATCAGATCTGTGAAGACGTAATCCTTCACTCGTTATGTTAATGCTTTGTTTAAAGGTACTACAACAAATTCTATAAAATGTCTTTTTGACCAATCAACTGCATATCGGGGTAATCGTTGGCTTGATTGGTTGATTGAGTACCACCTTAAACTGGTAGTTGGGTGCATAACGGATATAAAGTAGGGTGCGTGAGTGAGATGGGTCTTTATAACAGTGCTGTTTTTTACTTATTGGCCCCTGCTCGATTGCTGGTTTGATTGTTACCATTTTTCCCAATTATAAATGTAAATATTTCCTTTTCTCTAATGGCTGCATGCGGTCAGGTTTATCCCTTCCCAAGAATCCAGGGATCCCCCAAGCTGAATGCTACAAAAATCCGACTGGCAGACATTTAGTTCAATGGCAGACATCTAGTCCTGGTAGGTCTAGTTTAAAGTCTTTGGCAATGCCTTATGAATACGTTTTACAGAAAGTAAATGGATAATTCCTGTGTTTTTAGCTTTCCAACGAGATTTGGAATCTCAAATTGTGTCGATGCGTCTCAGCTGATCACTACGAATCTAGCCAGCTGACATGGGGAGGGTGACGAAGTATGATTAGTCTCCTCTGATCCAATTGCCTTCCAGCCACTCGTCTCTTCTACACAGCCTGCAAGAATGGTTCAGTGCCGACTGGAGGAAACCCTCTGCAGGCGCCTAGGAAACCAAAAGAATACACGACAAGCCAAGAGAAACCCTGCTGATTCCAAAACACTTATGTCCAGGTGGTGCTCAGTCTATCACGCTTCGGCTTTCCAGTCACAATCGGTAAAGGACATGAGCTGAATGAATGAGACACTCGCGTTCTGCTCTCCTCTGTGTAGAACTGTGAAGTTTTGCAGAGAGCCTGGTCTCAGTCTCCTCACTTGTCTGAGCATGTTCAGAGAATAAAGCAGTTTACTTACTTCTTAAATAGCCTCCATTTATCAGAAGGTTCCTTTCAGCCGCACAGCAGTTTAATGTGTTGATAATGAGAGCTACTTTGAATATCCAGCTCTGAAATAACACTCTGAATGTTAAGCGGTTTACCATGAATCTGCACGACTGACTGATGGTTTGTTCACACTCTCATCTTTCGGTAATCCTGTAATAGGAGTATTAACCTGAGAAAAAAAGAATACATTTTATTAAGAAAAGCTAACTCACACAAAACGACACTCATCAGCAGACTTGGCGTTTGGAAGGAAAAAGGGGGTCACGTTATGTGCTAAAGGGAAGGAAAAATCAATACTGGCTAACTGAAATTACTCTATGATTATTTTTTATCAGGTTATTTTTAAAGCTTTTTTATTAAAAGATCTGCCGCAATCAAAAGAAAGTAAAAAATTTAAATATATATATTTTTTTTACGCAGTCGCAAATATTTGAGTGTCTGCTGCGACATTGAATTTTAATTTCTTTTGTGATTTATTCCTCTAAGAAAGTGTCGGTAATGGTGAATGGTGAATTACTGGAGCATAGAACCCACTATTTGCATCTTTCTTGCCTTGCATGCTGCTACCTTTAGAAGAAATCTGAAATAAAAATTTACGTCTCAAAATACTAATACATTTTACATTAGAAGTCTACTGATAGTATCCACTGTTTTTTCATTAAATTGGGCTATATACAAGTAGGCTTAAATATTATATACATATATATAGTATGTGTTACCAGATGGGGCTTTCAACCAAAACCTGAACCAATAACCGAGTTTACCAATGACTGAACTGAAAACCAAACTGAACTGAAATTTCCAAAATTGCACACACCTAGAAATTATAATTTTAAAGTATCATATACCGGTATAATGGGCCGTCCATTGTCAACTAGATTATACAGTATTTGCTATTTAGCAAATTCTTGCCCTAACAACCTTTTTTTCGAAACCACGTTGTTGGTGAAATGTCTTCATGGGACTGCAGTTTGCAAAAAAAGAAAGTGCAGATGGATACTCTTGGGGCCTAATTAGGTCAGCCAGTTTCTAGTTGGGGAAAAATCATTTGAAATTCAGTTTCAATAATACATTTGAATATGCATTTTGACCCCCCCTCTGCTCCACGCTGTGTCTTGCGCTCTTTACCAGCAACCTTAGCATGGCACTTGTCTTTTGAATCTTTTGAGCCCCCCGGCATTAAAATGAGAAACCTCCACAGAGATAAGGTGGCTGTGACGAAGGGGATCGGGCCCAGGCGCCGTAATATCTGTTCGCTCCAGTCTTCATCAGGGGAACCCGTAATAGGGTAGATGCAAATCCAGACTGCCGACACGTGTTTTGTCAAGGCTCCGAATTATACAGTGTGTATTTCTCTGTGGTAGCAGCACTTTGTATTTTTTATATCAAAGTTTTTGGGCTCTTTCATTAAAGCGCATTTACGCGGTCATTCAGGAACTGGGCTCTCACAAGCGTTCCATTAGACTCCCAACAGAAAAAAACGCTGAAAGTGACTACACTGTGAAAGAGCTGAGGATAAATGTTTTATGAAAGGCTGAAAGGACTAGCATAAAATAGAGCACAAAATCCCCCTTTCATGAAGGACAAAGCGTGTTTGCCAAGTGGTACCATTGTTAGCTTTGCACCATGCCAAACAAAGTGCCTTTTTTCCCCTCAGTACATATGAAGAACAATGCATGCCTCGTGTTTTGTTAATATTTTGCAATATTTTGATAGAAAATTGCATGTCCAGCATAGAGCGATATGGCTTAGGGATGGCAAATGCTTGGATAACCACTCCAGTGATGATAGATTTTTTTCCAAACGCTTTTGTTTACCACACTCGTAATAGCTTGAGAGGGTTTCTTCGGAGAGATTGTTGGTGATGAACTATTGTGCAGATTTATGATCAACGCGTTCAGCCTGGTTCTGTATGCTAACTGTTCACACTAATAGCAGCCCACCGAAAGACATGCAGAATGCCTCCTGTACAAACAGTGATAACAAAGTATTTGCAAGCGGCTCCTTGGAACGAAAGAGGGGTCTCCATGGAAACCCTTTTCTTAAATTCTCCATGCAGGCAGCATTAAGCTCACAGAGGGTGTGTGGGTAAAAAAACAAAAAAACAACATAGCCACCTTCCATCTCCCTGACTCTCACTGACGCACTTCTCTAGAGACCAAAGTGGAGATTTATTTGAGATGCTTTTCTTGTTTGTTTGCTTGGTTTGGTGTTAATTATTTAAAACGTGCTTGTGTCAGATTCGACTCTGCACAGACCATGGAGGGGAACCTTGGAGTAGCTGTCATGTTCGCTGCGTTTCTGTGAAAGGAGCGTATTGTGAGGTTTTTATGAAACTGCAAGGGGAAGGAAGGAGTTGCAGCTGAAACCATGTATTTGACCTTGTTTTCCGAAAGGACTGCATAGAAATAGCGTATTCCAAATCTACCAGGCAGATGCATCTCTTTGAGGAAGACAAAGGAAAATGTTTGAGAGGTAGGTATCAATAAGCGTCGGTTTCAAGAGGCGCACTCCGCAGAATGCTAAAAATATCTTTCGGAAATAATCCCCCGCTGGTTTTCCGACATCTGGATTTAAAATGTCTGGTTCTCCTGGACAGGTCTGCTGAGAGCCGATTTACTGCAGTTCATCCTGTATCCTTAACCTTTTCAGTGCTAGTTTAACTAGCATCAGCACCTTTTTGAGTTCACACGGGGAAGTCTGTGTCAATGCATATTTTATTTAAAATGTGATGTGTATAGGCATGACTAAGTTTTGCCGGCTGGAGAATATGTTTAATGTGCCAGCACCATTCTTATCTCGTTTTAGATACAGGAATGATCTAGGGTATATTTGAAGTTGTCCGAGATGGAATTCTACTAACTTCGAGTAAACACGCTTTGTATTTTCTACCTTCTGGAACCTTGTTGTGCCCAGTGTGAAGTTGATCTCAGCCTGCCCTCCCGAACAGGCATATAGCCCAAAAGAAGCCCTTGAAGACAGAATGTGTGACGTTCATCACATAACTGGCCTTAACAGACAGTGTGGTGTCTGCCAGTTAGCTGAATATTACAGTTACTCTGCCTCATCTCTGTATGTAGGGTAGAAATTAATTCAAGTCTGTCCCAGTTTTGCTACATGGTTTGCTGGGATTTGAGTCTGCTCTCAATAATAATAAAAAAAATAATACATTTATAAACAGCCAGTGGTTTGAACGATTAAGAACGATTTTTAAAAATCCAATTTCCCTAGAACAGGTTCCATAAAACTCAGATATTGTTCAGCTGTATGATAGTTTTATTACCGTTACATCAATTAAATTGTGTCTCTGAACTGGTGTCTGGATATAAGAGAAACCCTACATTCAAATCAGACCCTTTTCTTCCATTGGCCTGTGTTCGAATATGTTGAAATATGAACGGTATCAATATAACACCATGTTGCTCAAGGCTAAAGAATATAAATGTTGTAATTTTATGTTTGTTATTCGTTATTGCTAAAATCATTTTTCTTTCATTCAATAACCTGTTAAATAACTTGTTGTTCCCAGAATGGTTCCCGTCTTAATTTATCTTGGCGCTTAAAGATGAGTCTTATAAAAACATGCCACTCTCTTATTTTGAAATGTGGCACTGTCTTATTCAGCCAAAATTGTCATGGAAAGAGTGCAGACTATTATGTTTAATTACGTTTCTGGCGTGCACTGAAATAGCGGTGGCCTTTAAGAACCCTTCTTAGGCTGATTTGACAAAAATTGTCATGCAAATGTTCACATTTCAGAGGCGGAATCCAGCAGTGCCTCTGCATGGATCTGATTGAGACCTGAGCCTCCTGCTCAGGATCTCTGACCTGGAGAGTGGAGCTGGCTCCTTTGTCTCACCTCTGCGTCTTCTGTTCTCTCACGGTTCAGCATGCTACGCAATTACACAACCATAAAATTGAAATGGCTCAAATTAGGGTGAGGGAAAATTGTCAGAGGAATTTGCATACGAATGAGACGGTGACAGGAAAGCCAGTCAGTGAGGAGGCTCTGTTGCTGGAGAAGAGATGGACTGTTTGGAGAAAGCCTGTCCTCGCCCCTTCGACAGGCTGCTCAGGAGACACAAGACAACGACACACATAATTGCCCAAACATAAAGAGACAATGTTCCCCATGACAGATGGGCTATTCTGTTGTCTGAACGCTGTTCTTAAATGCTATCGAACTTTCTTGAATTGTTGTCACCTAAAGTGGACTGGGCCACCATCTTGTTAAATGCTTCAGTGCCGTCATTCAGAGCGGTCTCTCACACACGCGATGCCTCTCGCACCTCACGATGGCGGACGAAACACAAAAGCCTGAGCGGCCCGTCGTCCGTTGGTTAACAGACCTTTTCCGCTGTGTTTGCTTTGTAGCTGACATCATCTCCACTGTTGAGTTCAACCCTACGGGGGAACTCTTGGCCACTGGGGACAAAGGAGGCAGAGTGGTGGTGTTCCAGCGAGAGCAGGAGGTGAGTGAGCTTACTGGAGCTATCTGTCTTCACACCGAGTTGTGCCTTCATACAGAAAACACCTGCAGCCAGCAATTAAGCTAACAATCAGAGCTGTTCTAAAAGCAAACAAAGTGAAACAAAGGGGGATCTCTTAAGACGTGCGAGAGGTGAAAAATTTTCATTTTTTTATCAGCCGCATGATAGGACATTTGAGGGTCTTAACTGTTTTTGTGGGTATATTGCAGTCTGAATGTTAGACTGTTAAAATGTCTTTGTCATTTTCTACCCAGTCTGCTTTGAAGGCACTTCACGCTGTCTGTTAATCTAGGCGCAGACGGAGAACCCCACACCTCCCCCCTCCTCTTTACCACCCACCACCATCACCCTGCGGAGAGAGAAAGCTTTTTCTACAATTCCCCTTATCTACCATTTAGTCATCTTTTTTTCCCTGTATTGATTTAGACCCTTCCAGAGGGGCCACCTCCAACCATGTTTTCAGACAAGAACTCAAGGTAGACATGTGAACCGTGACTATCGTCACGTCCAGGCAATAAAGGGTCCAACGAAGCAAGCCTTTGTTAAAGCACAGCTCTTGGAAATTAACCTGCTGTCTTTCTTCATTACCCCCTCATTTTATCGATTGATTTTATTTTTTCCTCCACATTTCTCCCTGCACATTTCGGTAAAGCCCCATTGCGATATTTCCTATTTCTGGATTTTCAAACGCCTGGAAGAACACAACAGGGACTCAGTTAGACCCATATTAAACCCATATTCTCCTCCTCGTTTTGCAGAGTAAGAACCAGCCACACAGAAGAGGGGAATACAATGTTTACAGCACCTTTCAAAGCCATGAGCCGGAGTTCGACTACCTGAAGAGCCTTGAGATTGAAGAAAAGATCAACAAGATTCGCTGGCTGCCACAGCAGAATGCAGCCTACTTCCTGCTCTCCACCAATGGTAATCTGGGTAGTTTTAGCATTTGCTTATAGTTATGAGGATTCTAAGATTGTAGACCTTTACAATTGATGTTTGCCAGAACTTAGACTTTTAAAAACTGTATAAAGAATCAAGAATTTAATTTAAAAAAATTATTTGGGACGGCTTTTGAGTTTAAATTTAACAGCAAAAGCTTGTTTAAAAACGTAAAAATCCACGTATTTTCTGTACGTTTGGTACATGTACTAGCTTATAAATAAATATAGAATTCAATATAGAAAACCAGAAAAATTCCCCTAACCATACACATGAACATACTTAAAGTGGGTTGTTTATTTAATAAAGCAGGGTTCATTCTCTCCAATGGTTTCTTGCTGGTAGTATTACAGATTTCTGACAGTGGTCACTTCCTGACATGCTGTTGCTTGGTATTTTTCCACTTTCTGCAGATAAAACTGTGAAGCTCTGGAAGATCAGTGAAAGAGACAAGAGACCAGAGGGCTACAACCTCAAGGATGAGGATGGTAGAATCCGAGACCCCACCACCATTACAACGCTACGAGTAAGTGAAACAAATTCCCAGCAGCTATGCTGAAATAAGCCCTGAGTGGCCTCAGGCCTAGAAGCATCTGGACCAAGTGAGTGCTCATAAGCTGATATAATCGTAGGCTAATCCTTCAATCTCCCAGAGGGGCCTGGAGATTAGGGCCAATGCAGTGATATAGCTGGCGTATGTTTTCGGGGATAAAGTCAAGGGGAAGGTGGTCTTCAGGTTACAGATTCAGGCTCTGAAGGAAAAGTGAGAGGAGTCCTGCGCCGATGGAGAACCCCACAAAGGCAGTTGCCTTACTGGGCTGTCCATCTGTCGAAGGCCAGACGAAGACAGGGGGCAGCGTGAGACCGGATCAGCAGTGCAGATGCCATTTGCGCACCCCTCCTGCGTTTCCTGGGTTGCTCATCCAAGCAACCTCCAGGTTTTCAGAATCCAAATTCTGGCAATCACCGATGTCCTAGCAGACGCTGTGAAATGTCGCAATTTCCATAATTCACCCTCAACTTGACAGCTGTCTGTTTTTTATCATCCCTTGAATGGATGTGACCCTGGGTGCCCTGACGTTTACGGCCCGCTCACATGTGACCCAAAGAGACCATTCATTTTAATATGCAGTTGCCTGGAGTGAAGTAAAGATCAACCCAGTAAAAAAGATGGATATTTTTTTGTTTAAAGAGAAAACTTTATATTCTACATTAAAAGCATTTTAATGATTAAAGTGAACGAGATTTTAGAAACTGGGTGTTCTCTAAATCACAAGTAGAATCCTCCCAGAAATAAACCTCTTTTCTTCTCCTGAAGAAAATCAGCAAACATTATGTTCATTCAAGCGAGAGCAGAGTAGACCAGAACAGTCAATATATTGACCTCCCCAGCAGCATCCTTTAATCTATCATTTCTTCATTCCCTTTAAGAACATGTCATCTTTCACACTGTGTCCGAATTGAATCTAACATAACACATGGTTTAGAAATCGATCACTTGGTGGAGAGGTGGAATTTTTTAAGTTGATGTAATCTAAATGAGCTGTCAGAGTCTGCACACGGTCTGTTGAGAGATGCATTGTTTATTTGCCTCTGGAACTCTGAGCAACCCAGTTCCCAAGAAATGGAACATTTTGAAAATGGTGAAAATTCATACTGTGCAGTGAATTTACTTTTATCTCAAAAAGTCACTACTTAAAAAAAAAAATCTCTGGCCTCCATCCATATTAAATGTTCTTGCATTTGTTACGGAAGCGCCACACTGTATTACCATGGGAGCAGGTCTATCTCCACAAGCCTGTGTGTGCCAATCACTCTGCCAAGCGTTCATCCGGCACGCCCTTTCTCTTGTCCCAGAGCATAAACTAGGCCAACGTGTCTTTTGGGAGGACAGTCTCCAGTGATGGTCACTTAATTATGAGCTTGTGTGCGTCCATTCATGACGTGCTCTCCAGGCATAGATTTGTCTGAATCAGCAGTTGGCTCACGGTGTGTGATCTTGTTATGGTAGTGAGGAAAATTGCCCATTCCATTAGATCCATATTTAATAATCACGTTTACACACGTTTGCAGCAGCCGTCATACAGCTAACCGGTGACAATCCGATAGCCAGGCAGTGTGAGTGATAGAACTGTATGCTGGAGTGACGGCCATGAACAACATTACTGAGTGCTTTGATCTGTTTCTGTGTCTCCCTAGGCTCATCTTTATTCTGCTGGGAGAGGGGTTCATTGTTGCTAACTCAATAGGGGAATTCTGTTGAGGGATGGTTCTATTCCCCTCTAAGAGCCACCGCTGGCTTTAATAAGTGTTCCTCCACTGATTTGGCTGCCTGAAGACCATTAGAGGCTCAGGGGTTATGTTTAAAGGACTGCTACCATCCCATCCTGAGCGTGAAATGTGTGTGCACGGAGAAACGTGGACTGCATTTATCACTCCATGCAGGCTGAGAAGAGGTGGCACACAGCAGGTGTTGAAAGGATACAGCTGCTTCTTTAGCCTGCCTATTAGCCAGCTCTGTAAGGGGCATCACCAACTCACTCCCTTGTTTCAAGACATTTCCTGGGTCCTAATGGATTAGCGTGCTCTGGGAGACGGAGGAAGGGTAGCTGGAAGATGCACTTCATTTCCAGAGGAACGGCAACATTGAGAAGGGTGGTTTAAAAGGGATGTGCACAATTTGCTTTATTTAAAATAAATGTCTGGCAGGAGCATGGTTTCCAGACAAGCGTTCTACAAGATCCCTTGTTATTCTTACAATACTTCTTGGAGAGGACATGTAACAAAGAGGGGTTGTCACCTCTGCGCACAGTAAGACATGATAGAGGTCTTATAACTGACATGCATGCATTAAGTTTTTTTTTAGAGGGTGATGTTTTCAATCTTGTCCAGATTACGATACTCCTAACTGCAATTCATGGGTTAATTTAATGTACTTAAATGAAACTAAGATGAAAGCATGCCATATGTGCTTGCATACCCTTATATGCTAGAAATGTATTCTGTCTGTTTCTACCCCTTACCTCTTAACTCTATCTGACTGAGAGCATTCATTGTGGCATTCATCATGTCTGATGAATCTTTCTATCCTTTAAGCACATCCTAATGAGTGGAGCTATCCACACTTTTATACTTATGTTTACTTTTCTATGTTGCAGGCACGGAGCACAGATAATGGTTAAGTAGCTAGCAGGCTAACTAAATAACTAAATATATATCTACATCCCTTGATCTGATCACAGTTCAACAGATCATATTTCATATTTTAAATAGATTCCAGTCACAACCATATTTATCTTTCCAACCGATACGTAAATTATGAACAAAATGTTTACTGACCTGAATATGATTTTGAAGGAATGTCCCATTTGTGTTTCTATACTTGTTTACTTGTGAAGCTGAAAACAATCCCCTTCATTGCAATTTTATGTTGTGCCCTTTTCTAGATCTTTCTAAAAACAATGATAGTTTCAGTTTTTGTGGCAATGCAATTTTGTAATATGCAATATTGTGCTTCTGAAATTAATTGAAGTCTGAGTTATTTTGTTGAAAAATATTAATTCATATTTCTAAATTCACTGGAGAAAAGGTATCAATTTTAAAGATTGCCTAACCATTTGTTAAAATCTTATTAAAATATTGTGTATAAAACCTAATTTCATTACATTTAGAGAGGGTTCAGGGAACAATTTTATGAATTATTCATGAACTAGTTATTGAAACATTTATTCAGTGTCAGCTTATGGGAGAAAAATCCATAAGCATTTTAATAATGCAGTTTATTAGATTATGGTTTCAATTATATCTAGGTTAGCAGCAAACGACAAATAAATAAGCTGTAAAAAAAAGGGCTGATTCCAATATTGTGTTGCAGGATAACCATGAACCAATTCTAAGTAAGTCACTTAACTTCAATAAATTGATCAACTGCTTCACTGGTAATTACCAGTTTAGACCACTGTCCACTCTTAATTTACAAGCTTTGTAAACGAATGAGGCCATAAGTAGAACGTTTTGCTCAGATGGATTATTTTAAAAACCAAGGTTGTATATGCCTGGACATACTACTATAAAAAGAGGTCCATTGGCTGTAGACAAGCCTGTATAGTAAACAGTCTGGCAGATTATTTAATATTGTTCCGACAGTTGGCTGTCCGTGTGGTACAAATCCGGAGGTTACCTGCAGTTAGACCATGGGGGGGGGGGGGGTTATACCTGCCCCATTCACCGAGAAGGATATGAAAAGGCCGCCTTTTGGCATGGTCGATTTGTCTGGCTTCCCCATTCGGGGCTTGCTTTGTCTACTGTTCATTCACTGGAGGGAAGGTGTCGAGAAGACCAGGAGCCAAACTCCATCCAGGGGGCGCGGGAGATGGGGGGGGGGGTTCTTTGCCTTGCCTTGTGATCGTTGCCTTTCTATCGTTAAACAGCAAGGCTTTTGTCTCATGATCTCAGCTGCAGCTGTTGTAGCCGTGACAGCGGCCATGGTTGAGATAAAACAGCAAGCGAAATATTTACTATAACAAATTTTACGTGAAAGAATGAGCTGAAGGATATTTTATTTGCATAATGTTGATATGGAGGAAAGAGGCATGAAAAGGTGATTTAAAGACATTAAATGAGCAAATATCCGTAACTGGTATCTGCCTCACTCATAACCTGTTCTAAGAATCCAATTAATGATCTTCAAAGCCATTTTATCTTTCCCTCCTCTGAGTTCCGAGCTAATTTAAATGTCTCTTTTACCATGTATCAATGTTTCTATGTGTTGACTGATAACCAAATGTCATCACCATCCGAAGAGAGGTGTCCTGCTGCTTTTAAAGGGCATAACTGTGTCATTTTATCTTTAAAAGGAAGGACTATGCGATGTGCGTTATTGCATTAATGTAAAAATGCATAGCCAGCTACAACATGTACGCGGGGTGTCAGAGATTCCCTCTTAGATCATCAGTGCGGGAATACCATGATCTGGATTTGTCGCAGTTTCATGCATTTGGTCTAACTGGGAATTTAAAACCGCTCAGTCCAGCCTTTTACTGCCTCAAGTGCGGCCGATATTATTGTCACACACAAATGCAGTGGTGCCCGGAAACGACCTGCCAGAGACCTCTGGAAAATTCAGTAATAATCCAATAAGCTGTTGCTTCTTCTCAACATTCTCAACCTCTCCATTTCTCTCTCTTTCTCTCTCAGGTTCCAGTGCTACGGCCCATGGACCTCATGGTGGAGGCCACGCCTCGACGGGTGTTCTCAAACGCCCACACATATCACATCAACTCCATCTCTGTCAACAGCGACTATGAGACCTACATGTCCACTGATGATCTCAGAATAAACCTCTGGAACCTGGAGATCACCAACAAGAGCTTCAGTATCTTTTTAACACTTTGGTTCATGGATAATCGCATTCAATTCTATGTGTTAGATTTATTGTATTACATCCGTTAGATTTATTAGCTGGTGGTGTAGTGGTTAAGGCGGCAGGCTTGAAACCGAAAGGTTGATGGTTCCCAGAGCGTAGAGGTACCTCGAGCAGCGTACTAAACCTGAGTAAAATATCCAGCTGTATAAATGGATGAATGTAGAAATGTAAGCTCTGTAAGTTGCTTTGGATGAAAGCGTCTGCTAAGCAACAAAATGTAAATGTATTACGTTAGATGCAGGATGTGTTTAAAGAGAAATTAGCTATATTTTATTTAGCAGCTAAATATTCAGTGAATACAATAAGATGTTTTAAAGACTAATTGAAAGGCTTCCGGGAAAAGCTAAGCAGTGGAACAGCAAATAAAAACGGGTAATAAAATATTAAATATGCAATAAGAATAGGAATTGAGGCTTTCCTCGGCTCGTTGCTAACGAGCGCCTTCTACTGGCGTCCTGGGTGCCCTCAGGCTTGTGGGAATGTCAAAAGGAAGCAGTCCTCAAAATGGCGCTGCACCCCTGCTGTGGGCTGTGTAGGCTGCAGTGTGGAAAAGGGATGGGTGGCTCGGATCTAAATATGATTGGAGGAACCTTGTTGTATTCCCTCGACTTCCCTGCGTGTGGTGGTGGGAGTCAAGAGCCTAGAAGGGTTAGTACAGATGGCAATTCT
>JAOYSI010026751.1:19581-32571 GCA_025775065.1 Hiodon alosoides
CTCATTGTTGATTGAATAATTTAATTAAGATATGCACAACAAGCTGTCACAGAAATAACAATTTCAAACTCAAAAAGATGAGTTTTTCTGCTTATGTTAGGGACTGTGCTGGTCTGATTTATGTGGAGGATTGTTCCATCAACGAGAGCCATGAGCTAGCTTGGGTAAAGCCTGGAACGATGAGAGCGAAACGGATTTTACGACATGAAACTGAGATCGCTCGAGGGGGAATTTTGTGAAGACAACAATATGGACCTAGCAAAATACCTGTACATTAAGGGCATTTTAATGGCTACTTTTCTGAAGACGTTGAAAGGAAAAGTTTAAACATGCCTCTATGGGGTTGACGGGCAGTTTTTTTTTTTTACAGGCCTCAGTTTCCATTGATTGCAATTGATTTCCACTTTGAAGGTTTCAGACGACTGCAAATGTGATGTTTATCGACAGCTCAATGGATGGTTAAGCCGTAAGTGCTACAGGCACATATCGAACATCTTATTTACCTAAACGTCTCAATACATCAATCACAAGGGGGGTGATTTGGTTTTTATTGGTATAGCCCTTCCATTGGCAACGCAATGATGCCCCACGGTCATTAAGTGGTCGAAACACGCCATGGTTTTTTTAGTTTTTTTCCCTGAGCCCCTGCCTCTCCAGACATCGTGGACATCAAGCCCGCCAACATGGAGGAGCTGACAGAAGTTATCACGGCCGCTGAGTTCCACCCCAACCAGTGCAACACCTTTGTCTACAGCAGCAGTAAAGGGTCAATCCGGCTGTGTGACATGAGGGCCTCCGCGCTCTGTGACAACCACTCCAAGTGTGAGTGTGACTCAGCGCTTTAGCCCTTTCGTTTCTTCCCATTACTACATTATCATTAAAAAAAACCTCTCCCACCCCCCCGGGAGATATTGGCGATGGTTACTCTGCACTTTTGTCATAAAACTCAAAGAATATTAGCTTTAGACTTTTTGCCCCATGCTGATGCTTTTAATGTTTCTGGGTCATAAAGGTCGAGCCTCTTAGCCTTTTCGAGCACTATAAACATCACACATTTTCACCAGGCTGAATAAGTTGACGTATACATTTGTAAATTTCAGCAATAGAACTTGCCCCTCCCCCCATATAAATGTGTCTGTGCTTTTTGAAAGGTTTATTGATGTCTGTAACTAAGTGTTTAGTCTTTGCTCCTTTTATACTTTTCCTGTAAAAACTCACATTTGCATTTCAACAGAATTTTAAGTAGGTACTTATTTTCAAATGCTTCTTTCTTCTTTTAATACCGTTATCTTATGTGGATAGCAGTGAGATGCAGTGTCAGAAGTTTGTAGGGCATATACAATGAGCATATGTTTGCAATTCCTCAGCTGGTAGATTTGCAAACAGCTGGCAGTTGTGTCGCTGGCATGCAGTGGCCTACTGAATTTTCTTTAGCGGAGCCCCAAACAATCAATCCTGGAATGTAAGGGGACGTCTTGGTGGAATCTGGAATCAATCTTTGTTCCAGGCCGGAACTCTGCGCTGCAGGGTTCTCTCAACAATGGAGCCCAGAGCGACAAGTAGCGGAATTTCAGAGCCTCTCCTGAGGCCCAATTATGCGCTCCCTCTAGACCCCTGTGAATGAGGCAAGTGGAGTTGCTGAGCGACTGGCAGGCAGGTGGGCCATGAATCTCTGAAGGCACCCTGCTGAGAGGGATTCCTTTTTTTGGTAGATGGTTCAGAGTCCCACTGCCATTAAAGGTTCTTTTTACTTTTAATTTGAGTCCCCGTTGCCCTTTAATTCTGACACTGTCAGGAGAGCAGGTTTGTAAAAAGGAAAAAAGAAGAGGATAGGGCCCAATCAAAACCCACCAATCACAGTAAAATTGCATTAAATAGACTTTGTTTTGCAAATGTATGTATTTAATACCTGAGTATCTGTTTCCAAGTAAGCGTCCTTACAGTACAGTTAACATGAACTGTAGCTTTCGTCTTTGACAGGCAGAAAGTCACATACCTGGACAATGTCAGTTAACTCTCTAGAAATACTAATATAATGAAGTAAATATTTGTGTTCACAGTATATCCAGCTATTATTTACCCAGAGAAAATTTTATTACTTTATTAATAAAAGAAAAAATGTTATTAATGAGACTGGAAGCAGAAGTTCTCTATTTTGACCTTAGTCGACCCCGGCTTCTCCCCTAAATCTCCCGCAGTCTTTGAAGAGCCTGAGGACCCCAGCAACCGCTCCTTCTTCTCTGAGATCATCTCCTCCATCTCAGATGTGAAGTTCAGCCACAGCGGGCGGTATCTGATGACGAGGGACTACCTCACAGTCAAAGTGTGGGACCTCAACATGGAGAGCAAACCTTTGGAAACTTACCAAGTACTGCTTTTCTGTCCTGCTCTTCTCCATCCTCGTGAACAACCCAAAGGGGACTAATAAGAATTTTTCAGCTAGAGAGGGAAAGGAAATGAATAAATACAGGGTTGCCTGTCCAAACCCTAGTACTTGAAGGGCCGCATTATCTGTCTTTGTAGACCTCTCAATTTACATTTGGAGACATTAGGTGAGATCATTTCTAGTCCAAATGATTTCAAAGGAGCAATTAAAGGTTAAACCAAAATCCGTAGTCACTTTGGCTGTCAACGAACAGGTTTGGCCAGCCCTGATTTAAAAGCTGGTAGACAATGGTTGCACGAATGACCAGTTCCCTTTCAGGAAGGAATAAAAACAAAGATGTGTCCATCTTCAACACTGTAGCCTGAAGGGTAGGATCACCTGCTGTGAGGCGGGCCCAGGAGTTAGATCAGCACTGTCTAGTCTGAGAACAAAAACAGAAGGGTTTGACAAGGTCAGACCAGGTTAGACACCAAGAGAATATGTCATCATTAACCCAGTCAGGTGCAGGTCCTCCACTGCTAGGGAGAAGCTATCAATGCGTGTGATCAATGCATTCCCCCTGGCCACCTACTTATTTGCTTTGATGGATGGAAGTTGGGTTAAATGGAAAAAAAAGCAATATATCCCAATAAAGCCGACCACACTGAAGAACATTGATTATGTTTAGATTTCCCAATAATGAATGCTCCAGTCATTATTTGTGTCTGTCAGTTTGTGTATATTCTTGCTGTATATTTTACCCTCATTGAACTCTGAATTTCTACTTTTCCTTCCCTCAGGTACACGACTACCTGAGGAGTAAGCTGTGTTCGCTGTATGAAAACGACTGCATCTTTGACAAGTTTGAATGTGTCTGGAATGGCTCTGACAGGTCAGTGAAGACTGAGGCGCTACGCATTGAGTGTTTTTTTTTTTTTAAATGTGTATTAATGGAAGAAAATGATTAGAGAAGCCTGATTTGTCATTTAATTTTCTCATCTAGCCAACTGGTGAGTAATTGTCGTCGTTCTCCTTTCCCCAGTGTAATCATGACAGGCTCCTACAACAACTTCTTCCGAATGTTTGACCGCAATACAAAGCGTGATGTGACCCTGGAGGCTTCCCGGGAGAATAGCAAGCCAAGGGCGATCCTGAAGCCGCGTAAGGTGTGCGTCGGGGGCAAGCGGCGCAAGGACGAGATCAGTGTGGACAGCCTGGACTTCAGCAAGAAGATACTGCACACTGCCTGGCATCCCTCTGAGAACATCATTGCCGTGGCCGCCACCAACAACCTCTATATATTCCAGGACAAGGTCAACTAGCATTGTTTCCACACCCCAGAGAACATTGCAGCCGCCCATATAAGACACTTTTAGTTTCTTCATGTTTAAAATGTCCTCCCTTGAAAGTTGGTTGCTGTAGTTCTGCTGGCTATGCACAGCGATTCAGGGAGACGTTCTTTTTTTCCCCCCGTTCCTGGAGGGGTGACAGTATTGCGATGCAAAACTATAATGTGGAACTAAAAGAGTGAGCAACATTTCTGTTGTGATGATGTCACAATGCCTCGTGATGATGCTGCCAGGCTGGAGTGATTTATCCGTGTCCTGCACAACCCCCCTCATACATGCACACATACACACACACACACACACACACACACAGACACACACATACACACACACGCGCGCGCACACACACGCACTCTGTGTCTTCTTATTTATTTTATTTATTCATGAAGGTGCACTCGTAATTAAAGCACTTGGTGAGGGCTGTATCATTTTACTGCGGGATCACGTGAAAAAATGTAGCAGTCTGTTGCTTTGCTTTGACCTCCTTTAGGAACCAACAAAAGGAATAAAACAGAAACAGAACAACCTATATATTAATAAACAAGGTGTTTGTTTTTTTAAAGATGCAGGGGACGACAAAACGATGCTGTTCTACCCTAAGAATTGTAACTTCACTCCACTTAACATCTTCCTTGTTTCAGTCTACCGCAGCAAAATTGTCACCCACATTTCTCACACCCAGAGTGGTTTCCCTCCCAGTCACTTCTGGTCTCTGTCGAAGGGGCTTTCCCAGAAAGTAAAGGGGGGTGGGGGGGTTGCTTTGGTCATTTCTGAAAACACTGCAAATGAAGAATTGCCGATGCCTGGGACTCTGCCCTTCCCTAAACCAATCTGCAATCTGAACCCTTTTAAACGGCACACTGGATCGACTCTCTAGAGGTCGTTTTGTTTTACATAGTTTTCAGTTTTCTACATCTTTTTCTTCCATTTCAGTATTGATATTACGAAGCTGTGGTGCCTTGTTACGGTATTTGAACGATAAGATAGAAATGAGATTCCTAACCCTATCGTGGTTCTTGTTTGAATTCAGGCCACAGACAAAGTCACTGTGCAAAGCAGTAAGACAGAGAAGGGGGTTGGGGTCAAGGTAAGGGAGGAGGACATTTTTTTGAGGGGGCGAGACTGTTTGAAATGGCCATGTATGATCCTAAAGAAGCGGCTGATTTTGGAAGCATTCCAGCTCAGTGATTGTGATTTTTTTATTAATGCAATGCAGTGCATGAGAGTGAATGTTTTTTAAACAAACAAACAAAAAAACATCTTTAATGATGAGTGGGAAGCAGGTGATTTCAGCACCAATTTAAGTCATCGACATTCATTCGTTCTGCCGAGTTTTAAGATACCTTTTTTAAAGCACTTCAGTGCAGTATTGCAATACAGCAATGGTGGTGCAAATACTCATCCAGAGATTCTAATTTAAAACAAAATTCAGAGCGGCCATAAATCGCAGGATATGGATCTATAGCACTGTAACGGACTTGTTATTCTCCATAATCACTGTCACTGGTGTTATCTGTATTCTACATGCACTCCACAAGCGATGTGGAGCCATTAATCCTTTCATGTTTAGTTTGTTTCAATCTAAGACTCTGCTTATTGAGTGTATTTGGCTGTATTGTACTCTGCTACAGTTTGTGCAGTACTCTCCGCCTATTGCAGCAACTGAAAAAAATAACAAAAAAAATATTATCAGCTCCGTAGGAAGGCTTGCCAAACCCCCAGCTCCCACTGGAAACATCGGTCAGAAAAAACAACGACACCTGGAGCTACTGCAGTGCATGAGGGTGCGTGAGAGGTGGCTATCTTCACTTCCTCTGCGCTTTTGCCTCTCCTGCCGCCGATCAACTCTGCCCCCCCCCCCTCCCTCCACGCTCTGTGCCGGGAGGAAGCCAGGCTTTGTGTGCTGTACGATTGTGTCTGAGGAGTGAATTTACGCCCCCGTCCGGAGTACCTTTCCAAGCCCTCTGCCTTTCTCCTCTGAAGACCTTTATTTCACTTTTCGTTTCCTGCCCCAAAGACTGCTGGAGGTGAACTGGATGCGGTACTGGAGTTGGTTACATACATGTGGGGAGACTGGAAATTGACACAAAGACGACACACGGTTTGGACCAATTCCAGAGGATTTTTCATGGAAATGGGGACATGTGAGTCAAGGTGGTATCATGATGTAGCCAAACCAGTGACAAAGGTTCTATGATATCAGGGAATTTTAGGTACAATTCCTTTAATAAGTAATGTCTTCTGAACAATTTAAGTTGTAAACTTCTTAATGAAACAAGATTTTATAGCTCAGAATGTATTTAAATGTATTTAATTGTCATGCAGTCTTTATGCTTACTAGTATTCATTGAAGTAAAACAAAAAAAGTTACATAAACTAAAACATCCCGTTTCTGTGTCTTTTTAAATAAATACCATGTGGCTATTCATCATAAATTCTAATAAATTACTACATATAATGTCTATACATACATAAATACAAACTGTCTGCAATTGGTGATTAATTAGAGGACAATAATACATAACTGCACAGCCTATAATGCAATTATAAAATAAAATAAAAACAATAATAAAATGTAGGACATTTCTTTGGCATGATTGACACCCAAACGTTCTCAGCATCTCTGGTTTGTCAAATGATTGTTTAATTGTGGGAACTTTTTACTGGATCTTCAATCTTAAATAGACAATGATAATAACCACTAAAAACTTAGAAAGTAACCGTTTCAGGTAAGCACACAAATTGCATAGCGAAAGCTCATATTCTTGTAATGATTACTTCCACCAAAAAATAAAAAGTAAAAAATTCACTCACCAGACAGGCCAGTCTTTAAATTTAGTTCCAACCATTAACCCTTGCAAACTCTCCGGTATTAATTCGGGCAGTGATGCACTGATCTCACAGTAGTAAGTTTCTTCTATGTTCTATTTAAAATTAAGTGATCACAGTGTATCAGTATGCCAGATTCCAGTCCTACGTGGCCGAAATTACAGCCTTCTCTGCTGGCACTGCAGCGGTGGTCACTGTGAACCTGCTCGTATTCAGGTTGGTCGATCATAAGCCGTGAGAGTGATACACGTGCGTGTCTCAGAACATTTCAAAGTGCTGGATGTGTTCCTGGCGGTCCGGTTCTTAATAACCAACTCTATTGAAGATTATGTTGTGGTTCATCTGCACCAGCCGCCCCAGAGTCAGCGATGCGTGGAGCAACGGGGGAACAGCAAGATGTCAAACCTTCTCATTTAAGTCTCATCAGTGAGGCTAAGCGTTCCCTCAGCATTTATTTATTTGCAATGTTAATTTGTAAGAAAAATCTGAAACACAAGGGAAATTATGCATTAACATTTAAATACAAAAATTAAACATACTGCTATGTATCTATTTCAGTACAGGATATCAGTTCAGCGGTAGGTGTGTAGTCATAAATTTCTGTCGACGGTACTGCCCGTATTCTTCGATCCCAATACATCGACTCCAACTATTGCCGCGTCCCCTGGTGGATTAGTGCACTTTGACCATATTTGTGTAATAATTACCCCTATTATTTAATAACTGACTAGTAAAGCAAACACGTTAACAAGACTAACAAGACTAACAAGACCGGGGGCGGACGCACCGTAAGGGATGAGAAGGGTTTCACCACGCATTCTTGTGTATTCAATGTCGTTTACTTCCTGAGGATGCTATTGAAAAAAGCCCCAATGCTGTTCTCTATTCGTAGATGGAAATAAGTAAAGTAGCGATGCTTAAAATATTTTCTTCGTACTCTCGTGCCGATTACCAGCTGAAAAGGGGTACCCTACATTTGGGACGTTATACTTTCAGACCTATTTTATAATCCGGTTTCTTCGATGGCTAATTTTGCTCTAGACAAACATTAATCTGCTCTCAGCTGTAAAAGCCTCACTTGTTTCTACACAAATTTCTGCCGTTGAACTACTACTAAAAAATAAGGTAACAGCGTCCTCATCTGTCATCCAAAGGAACTCCTAACACTTGTAAGAAATGGAGTGTCGCCTGTGCCAAACGGGTGTAGCCTTAAACAAAATAAAATGCTTATTAACTTAAATATATTAAGGTTGCAAATTAATAAAGGTATTATGGCGAGCTCTAAATATTCAGTTCTCTCGTAGTTTAAACAGCACATAGGTTTTATTCCAAGATGTACTAAAACAATAACGTGAATTCTGATATTGAACGATGAGGAAAACTGCATTAAAAACATACTTATATTTACGTTTTTTACTGGGAAACGCGTGCTCACGAGGTCTCAGGGGAAAATATGAGTTTTTAAAAGGAATTAATTTACTAGCCAACAGCCGATTCAAAATAACTAAATAACTGAAATAAAAAGTAAAAAGTGTGAAAATGCCAACCTATAGCCTTTTGGTGCTTTATAACTTTCTGTAGTTTTAATATAATATATTAATATAATGATGAAGTTGAGAAATTCGAATAGTTTCCAAAAACAAGAATACATTTTTAAAATCTGAAGTTCAGTGATAATCACCTTTTAGGGATTTAAGACATTGCAGTTGGTTCTGGCAGTGATGATATTAATTGGCCCCATGAGGTTGCCGCCACGGGCAAAAGAAAACACTTAACGTCAGCTGGGGAAGGCTACTGTCAATCAAACTGTACCTTTATAAACGCGCGACCAGAGCTCTCACCGTCATCTCGGCAGATAAACTCGTCTTTGACACAGAAGCAAGTCTGGGAACGGATATTTGTTAGACATTTGATTTAAATGAACCGCTTTTGAGCTTTACATAGGAGTAATTTGACTTTTCAGAACTCTGATAATTTTTTAATTTACTTTTATTTTTACATTACGTTTACAAGATGGAAAAATTGCAAAGTATGAACACCAGCACTGGGAACAACTCCGTTGACAAGAAATCGTTTTTTGAGTCGGGTACACATCAACATCTGGATTTTCTGGAACTCAAAATTCTCATACCGGTGATTCTAGCGGTAATTTGCGTCTTGGGTTTTGTTGGAAACGTCACAGCAATGGGGGTTCTTGTTACCAATGCCCGCAAGGGCAAACTCTCTCTAATCAACTCTCTTATTCTCAACCTGATGCTGACTGATGGTATGGTACTGGTGTTTACTGTGCCCTTCAAGGCTGCTGCATACTCCAGAGCCAGCTGGACACTGGGCTGGTTTATGTGTAAGACCTGTGACTGGTTCTTACACTCCTGCATGGTAGCCAAAAGCTTCACCATTGCTATAATGTCCAAAGCGTGCTACAGGTACGTGAGCAACCCCACCAAGCAGGTGAGCATCCGCTACAAAACTGTTCTGGTCACCCTGGTCTTCGCCTGGCTTTTGGCTTGCGTGGCCGCTATCCCACAATGGTTGTTTGCTACACTGCTGACAGAGGCTAATAGACTGGTGTGTGTCCAGGTGGTACCACCGGGTGCGCATGATTTTATGTCTGTGTACGTAAAGGCGTACCCTCTGATGACCTACTGTGGCCCTCTCAGCTTTGCCCTTCTTTACTTCTGGCGAGCCTACGGTAGGTGTCAGCGGAGGAGTAGCAAGACCCAGAACCTCCGGACCCAGATCCGCTCCAGGAAGCTCACCCTCATGCTCTTCAGCCTGACGGTCACCACGGCAACGATGTGGCTGCCGCAGTGGGTGTCCTGGGTGTGGACGCACCATGTTGCCGAGAACGAGCGCCCACCCCCGCCGTTGCTCTTCGTCCTGTCCTCCCAGCTCCTCATGTTCTCCATCTCTCTGATTAACCCACTCATCATCCTCTCCCTGTCGGAGGAGTTCCGCGAGAGCTACAAGGGGATCTGGAGGCGACTCACCCTCAGGAAGCACCCCCCCAAACACAAGCAGGGGCCACACACGCCGACCGCCCAGAAATCTCCCTGCCCTCGACCGGAAACCTCGGGTCACCCGCTCCCACACGCGTCGGACCAAGTCGAGGAGCCCAGGCTGGATCAAGACGCGGAGCCAAGTTGTGAGGACCTTGAGAGTCCCACCAAAGACGGTATCGTCCTGCCAGACGTGGAGCAGTTCTGGCATGAGCGGGAGACGGGCTCGATGGCAGAGGTGAACGACCCGGTACCGTGGGAACACCAGGACCTGGCGGAGGTAAAACAATAATACACGTGGAGTCATCACTGGCGACCAGGACGTTTGTCCAGGCATTTGGACAAACGCAGCAGCTACAACAAAGTGACCTCGTAGAGTTGTAGTTCAACTGAACACATCGGTTATGCGTGTCTCCACACATTGGGAAGGTAGCTGAGTGTTTGTCTTTATTTAATAGAAGTTTAACTGTAATTCGTGAACCATTTTCTGTGTGATTTCTGTAGAATTTTTATGTCAAATAAGAGAAATTATATTTCAAGCCTTCCTAAAAGACTTGATGTGATGTAATAAAAATTTAACATAAACAGTGGCAAACACCAGAAGAATTAATGCACAACTCAAAATGGTATTTGAAGAAAAGAAAAAAAAAAAACACCTTTATCCCGTTTCCTACAGCCGGGAACTAAAAGGATCGTTCCTATTGTGAATTGCTAAAATCATTTGTCTAAATGTATTTATTCTGCTGTGACAGTATTATATATCATTGTAAATAGCCATTTGTATAAGCTGTGTGTGTAATGTCACAAGTGTGTCAGTTCTGCCCTTTACCGTACGTGCTGTAGTTATACTAGGAGACATGATAATCAGACATTCTTTACCTTGTGTCTTTATACATTTTTGTCGTTTATAATAAAGTGAACCTGAATAATAAAGTGAATCTGAGCATCATTCATCCAGTTTTTTGGTGGTTATGGCTTTACTTAAAATGGCCACCAAAGATCTATATATATATATATATATATATATACACACATACATACATACATATTGCAGTTATTAATTGCTTAAAGTTTCTTCCCTGCCTCAAACCGCAGTTTTCCTGGACTTGCACAGTACCACTAACTTCAGTAAACTTGCTGGAAACGAGTTCTATTTAAGTAACTGTCAATGCTGTACATCATATAACTTTCTGTAAATTCAACTGGCATTCAGGAATGACATGCTACCTATACTTATCGTAATCACGGAGCGTCGAATGTTAAGGGTAACAACTGGTTAATTAGGTAACTCAGAAAACAAAAAAGACTGACACTTATACTAAGGACACTTATCACACACATTTGAGACGCATTTAACTGACTTGGGCTTTGCTAATTATACATTTTAATTGAATAAACTTACGATTATCAGCTAATCAAAGTACATATATCATAATTAAATATCACGCGGTGATAGTCAAGTATATAGCTTAAAGCACATATAATGAAAACCTGCTTTCAAGCAGCTGTACTCCAACTTTCGACTGGTCACAGTGCAAAGAAAAACATCAAATGCACAGTTCAGTGCACAGCGAATTAACATTCAAGCTGACCCTGTGCGACGTCACCCACAAAAATCCTGCACCATCACCATTACAGGAATACTCTGTCTAATCCCATATAATAAAGACGGACTATTCTCTTTTTTTAAAAAAGTGGGAGGTTGCCTTTATTCTTGTAAACTCATACAGAAACATAGCAACATCAGAATTAAGCTCAACTTTAGAAACATTTAAACTGTATAATGTATCATTACAATGACAATTCTGTCAAAGGGTCACCCGTCATCCCTGCCATTTGCACAATCCTATCAATGGGATGTGTGTGTGTGTGTGTGTGTGTGTGTGTGTGCGCATGTGTATTCATTATCAAGGACACCGTCTTTCCTGTAACCGTCAAATGAAACCAAAGACGCAAATGGGAATGAATCCTTTAGATATATACTTCAGACAACCATGATAAATCTAGACCAGCCTGTAAGCTTTCCGCATTTTTAGCTGGCAACAGATCCAGATCTCTCATTTCAATACTCGCATATTTCACAGCATAACGTCATTAGTTAATACTGTCCAGTTACAGGTCTGTGGGATGGCTCATGCACTGGCTTCTGGGAGACTGAGGAGGAGAGGGGCGTCCTTATTTGGTGGAGCGGCGAGTTGGTTCTGAGGCAGTGGGCGGTGGCGGTGGACCCCTGCGGTCCAGGTCTTCGATGTAGGACATGATCAGTTTGCGCCTCTCTTCCGGAACACACTCCAAAACCAGGTAGCGCTTGTCGTTCTGCAGGACCTTCTCGACGTCGTTGAGGTGCTGGTCTGATTCCACCATCAACTTCCTGGACCTAGCATTAGGCAACAGAAGCATTGGAGAAAGAAAAACGGCACCATAGCAACCAACGGAGAAGTTTCATGAACCGTTTGTTTTTAAAGGTGTAACGCGCTAACAGCAGCAGACTAATAAAGACCTGAACAAAACCGCCTTCAGTGCTGTGCTTCAGGGATATCAGAGACCCCGCACACCTCTATGCTGCAGCACCCGAGCATTAACTGCACACTCACCTATACGTGATGAATTTCGTCTCTTTCAAAAGCGTTCTGAAATCTGCTTTGGCCGTAATGTACTTGTCTTTGATGTAGTCTTCAAACTCCCTCTGCTTTTTCTGTGAAAATCATTTGGGTAAACCGGTCACGCAAGTAAATATTATAAGTATTTTACAATCGCTTTCCAATGACTATAAAGGGTCATTAAGTTTAAATGAAAAGCACTAAATTCAGCAGTTCCAGGCAAGAAAAGTCAGGTTTGTTTTACCCGGTCACTGCTGGAGAACTTGATACAGCGAGGATCTTCCTTGATGATCTTTTTCACCTCCTTCCACGTCGTCGTTAGCGTAATCTGAAGGGAAAATAAATGTTTATAATGTAAACTATGGTTTACCAATCAGCCAAAAAATACCTATTGTTGCATTCTCTTTGCTTCGATTTAATATTTAATTAAAATGACATTCAGACTCGGGTTCATCTCACCGTGGTGGTCTCGTCCAGTAACAGGCGGAAATTCTCCTTCTTCTTCTTGGTGAGGGCCTCGATGTGCTCGTTGAACAGCTTCTCCTTCTCATCGCGCTCCAGCAGCGAGGACGACTCCCATCTGTGGTCCTTCCGAAGGTTCCGCCGCGTGTCCGACCACGAGGCGTCCGACGACCGCACCTATCGCACCAACGCAACCGCAATTAGGTCCCAGTGACCAAAGTCAGCAGTGACATTTTCAGAGAAACGGGGAAACCAACAAAGCCCCATCAGAATAAGTAAATCATAATGGCAAGCTTGAGTACAACTTTGCTAGCACACACACACACACACACACACACACACACACACACACACACACACACACACACACACACACACACACACAC